>WNWK01006230.1:0-108681 GCA_009830355.1 Cherax destructor | reverse complement strand
GGTTAACTCTCTAATTGTAACTGATTCTCTGTCATCCATAAATGCTCTCAACTCATCAAGTATAACTTGTAGCATGCTCGTGTCAGAAGCCAGGCACAGCTATGGTAGGATTCTGGATAGTAGAGTCAGAGTGCACATGCTGTGGATTCCATCTCACATTGGTCTTCAGATGCATGATAGAACTGATAAATTGGCTAAGTTTTATGCTTTCAAGAGGGATAGATTACAATCTTGGCTTGTCAGTTAGCAGTTTGAGAACAATAATACGAAAAGAACTTCAACTGAATTTTATTGACTTAAGACTCAGGGAGTTTGACACCAGTCAGTCCATCTATCATCATTCTATCATGCAGGAGGAGCCACATGTCTATGGTGCATCCAACAAAATAAGCAGACTCTTGGATGTCACTACCGCCCGCCTCCGGCTGGGTTACAAGTATCTTTGGCAGGTTAAATCACCACCACCAGATGTAGACCAAACAAGATGTAAACTTTGCCAGTTGGATTATTGTCACACCCTGCGTCATTATGTACTGGAGTGCGATAAAATTAATGAATTCAAAGACTACTCATTCAGAAATGTTCAAGATATGTCAAAGTATTTTATCCACAGTGGTATATTACAGACCATTCTGGAAAAATACCCTGACTTTGCTCCCTGTAAATAAAGCATTGACACGTGTGTGTGTGTATGTATATGTGTGTATGTGTATGTGTGTATGTATATACATGTATGTGTGTGTGTATATATGTATGTGTATATGTATATGTGTGTGTGTGACCCAACAATTAAAATTTGCACCAATAACTCATTACAGTTGTGGCTGGGTGTAGACTAATAGATTGCTCATTGCTTTATAATTTGTTCATGAGTGCAACCATGTACAGACGTAAGTAAATTTACTTACATGATTCATTACCTTGTAACTAGTGAATTAATTACCATTGTACCTTGTTCAGCTAACAAAACTTTGGGGCCCAGTCTCTGGACCCTATATATACCTCTGTAATCTGCAAATACCTTTGTAACTTGTCATGATTGTGACCATCTGAGTTCATTACCTTTGTAACTTGCTCAGCTATCAAACTTTGAGGTCCAGTCCCTGGACCCATTATGTACCTCTGTAATCTTTTGACTACCGCCCACAGGATGAGTATGGGGTGCATAATAAAGATATCAAACTAACTAACTGCTTTACTTGATTTTTTTTTTCAGTATCGCGTTATTGGTTCCACGTCTGTAAATATTTCCGTGGTAAACCCCCCCTCCCTCCTTCAAGTCATACTTGTGTTCTGTCTGCGGCTTTCTAAACACATCTTTACACTCCACACTGCCTTTACACCATGTTGACACCATCTCCACACTACCTCAACATCACTGCAACACTTCTCAACGATACTTTACCAATATTAAATATTATTTCAGCAACCCTTCCACTCGTCTTAACTCTAGCAGTCACACTGTCACATGTTAAAAGAGATGGGTAACTTAACAACACGTATACTGTACTGTTGTTATACTGTACCTACGCTGCAAGAGCACACCATCTCTGACGAAAAAGACAATTTTCTTCCACTCCTTTTTTTAATCTTTCTTCCTGTCAGTTATGTATCTTCCAGAAAAGTCTCGCCCTGCCTCACATGTGAAGCTGGCTCCACATTAGGGAAGGGTGGAGGCTACATTAATTCACTTCAGCTCTCCTTTAAATCACCCAGAGTAAGTTTTTACTGCAAATCTGTGATTCGGTTCTTATTTTCAGTTTCCCCTTTCCTATATCTTTATCCTTTGTTTCTTCTACCTGGCATCAGTATTCTTGTCTCTTCTCTTGTACATATCTCGCGTTACTCACATTCATCTGCTGAAGGCTAGGGCATAAACCATGTCATTGTTGGCACAGATAGCAATAGCACAATGGGAAGACTATATTCCTAAAACATTAGACACAACATTATTCCAAGATAGCCACGTAGTTATGCAGACGGGCAAGCATCACCTCTCACTCATCTTTATCATGTCTACATACAGCAGTGTGTAAATAGCATCTCGGTGGAAAGAGGCAAATGCAATTCCACTTCACAAAAAGAAGAGTCGCCCTATGTCCAGTAACTGCTGACCACCTTATCAGTGCTGTCAATCATTCGACAATTGTTAAGAAAATAATTTCAAATTGAACATCAGCATTTGTTTAATCATTTTACTTTGTGATCAATAATATAGTTTTAGATGAAGTCGATCTTTATAAACAGTTCTTTGTTGAACCTGAATACTACTTGGCATGAGTCACCGCATGACCAGTCACTGCTGGGGACTATATCTGCCTGGGGAGGGGTAGATTGTCTACCTGGAGGGTATTCCGGGGATCAACGCCCCCGCGGACCGCTCCACGACCAGGCCTCCCGATTATTCCAACAAAAAAAATATTCAGCCTATAAAAAAACTGAAAATTTGACTTGGTGAAGACAAGCGCTGCGTGTTGATCCTTGCAAATGTACCAAGATGCTTAGTGTTTTAGGGTACACCTCGTAGCTGGTTGACAACAATGGCTGCAAAACTACAAAGTATAAATTTCCTCATACGTTGAGTATGCAACTTTTTTCCATGGAAAGTCTTTCCTTTATCGTTTCTAAGACTTTTTTCGTACAGCGTATTATGACTCGTTCTCATTGAACATATCACTTCAGCCGAGACTTCAGCACCAGAGGGATGTCAGCTTCCTTACTATGTGCAGTATAACACCAATTCACAAATAACCCATACTTAGAATGGCGTTAGAAGACGTTTCGGTCCGTCCTGAACTTGTTAGTGATTCAGTACGGAACGAAACTTCTAAATTTTCATCTATAACTATTTTGAATTGTCCCAGTCTGGGTACTGTTACTTTCCTTCTTCTAAAACACCGGGGCTCTCAAAGCTTTCCTTCCATTCCATCTGTGTGAAGAGCCAGTAGACAGCTAACATGACGGGGCAGCCATCAATACTTCCACTCTACTCTGCCCAACAACATTAACTCCATCAGCGATCATTCATTCTCCGTCTGGCTAGCATTTGCAACATGTTCTCACCACAAATAGCAATTCGAGACACCAACCCAAGTGAGAATACAAAAGTGGCCACATTTGACTCCAGCTTCATACAATATGTATGGTGTTAGGTATAAGAACACATTATGGTTACTTTCTCCAGGAGCTTTTTCAAGCTCCTAGCCATAAAAATGTCTAACTGGTTGCTCTTTTGTTCTTTTTAGTGTCACGTAGTTCGATTGCTAGTGCACTCAGCTCACACACTGAGGTCCGGGGGTCGATCCCCAGTACGGGTGGAAACATTAAGACGTGTTTCCTTAAGTCACCTGCTGTCCATGTTCATCTATCAGTTAAATAGGTACCTGGGTGTTAGTCGACTGGTGTGGGTAGCATCCTGAGACAAAATTGACTTAATTTACTGGAAATGCTCTGTATAACAAGGAGCTTTCTATATAGTAATATGTCACTGAAGTCAGCTAGGCATGAGGTTTACAGGGTATTACCTGAATTATTATGTGCAAGTAATTTGGGCGAGGTAAGTGGGACTTAGTCACAGTAGGTCGCAGAACTGTCACTCCTTCGGTGCCCACTCCAATTCCACAAAAAGCTAGACCTGACGTTAAATTAATAATTATAATATTAAAACCAGCTACTCTGGCAAATTAAAATTGTGTGGACTGTGTATTTTGGTTTACTTGCTGAGTACACAAAATATAACTATTAATACAATACATAGAATACAATATTGTTATTAGAAAAGAAATTCGTATTACCATTTAATTACTGGATCACAATTTTTATGTGTAATACACCCTAACGCTACTCTAATAACTAGAGTTTACAATGGCCAACGCAAAAACTACAATACATTATGGGTGAGCATCACTTAGCTAAGGTGTTCTGCTGGGAAAAATCGGAGTCCCCTATTTTTTCATCCTTGTTGCCGAATTGTAAGAGTTTTCCACACTATTTTCCCCAATTCTTCAGCGGGAACGTGTCAGCAATTTCTAAATTACGGATTGAGCCCGATATACACTAACTGAACTTCGATGATGCTTGATTACATTACACAATTAACACACCAGTGTTCACACATTCAGTTTCACTATGGCGTCCCCCCCCCATTCGCTCGGCGGCTGTTCCACATCCCCCCACCAACTCGAAATTTCTCGAATGGTCAAATCAGCATCACATTTTAATACACAATTATTATATTATTCAAATTTGCACATGCTGAATTTAGGAAAATTTAAAATTTTCCACAAGGCCTGTATATCTTGTATGTAGAAATAAAGAATTATTATTATTATTATTATTATTATTATTATTATTATTATTAATATTATTATTATTATTATTATTATTATTATCATCATTATTATTATTATTATTATTATTATTATTATTATTATTATTATTATTATTATTATTATTATTATCATCATTATTATATACCCGGAGTTTACCTGGAGAGAGTTCCAGGGGTCAACGCCCCTGCGTCCCGGTCTGTGACCAGGCCTCATGTTGGATCAGAGCCTGATCAACCAGGCTGTTACTGCTGCCCGCACGCATTCCAACGTACGAACCACAGCATGGCTGGTCAGGCACCGACTTTAGGTGCCTGTCCAGTGCCTGCTTGAAGACAGCCAGGGGTCTATTGGTAATCCCCCTTATGTATGCTGGGAGGCAGTTGAACAGTCTTGGGCCCCTGACACTTATTGTGTTGTCTCTCAATGTGCTAGTGGCACCCCTGCTTTTCATTGGGGGGATGTTACATCGTCTGCCGAGTCTTTTGCTTTCGTAGGGAGTGACACTCGTGTGCAAGTTTGGTACTAATCCCTCTAGGATTTTCCAGGTGTATATAATAATGTATCTCTCCCGCCTGCGTTCTAGGGAGTACAGGTTTAGGAACTTCAAGCGTTCCCAGTAATTGAGGTGGTTTATTGCAGTTATGCGTGCCGTGAAGGTTCTCTGCACATTTTCTAGGTCAGCAATTTCACCTGCCTTGAAAGGTGCCGTTAGTGTGCAGCAATATTCCAGCCTAGATAGAACAAGCGACCTGAAAAGTGTCAACATGGGCTTGGCATCCCTGGTTTTGAAGGTTCTCATTATCCATACTGGGAGTGATCATGTCGGAAGATCTCACCTTCACATCTGCTAGAAAACTGACAGAATGGATAATGAGAACCTTCAAAACTAGGGATGCCAAACCCATGATGACACTCTTCAGGTCGCTTGTTCTATCTAGGCTGGAATATTCCTGCACAATAACAGCACCTTTCAAGGCAGGTGAAATTGCCGACCTAGAAAATGTACAGAGAACCTTCACGGCACGCATAACTGCGATAAACCACCTCAATTACTGGGAACGCTTGAAGTTCCTAAACCTGTACTCCCTAGAACGCAGGCGGGAGAGATACATGATTATATACACCTGGAAAATCCTAGAGGGATTGGTACCAAACTTGCACACGAAAATCACTCCCTATGAAACCAAAAGACTCGGCAGACGATGCAACATCCCCCCAATGAAAAGCAGGGGTGCCACTAACACGATAAGAGACAACACAATAAGTGTCAGGGGCCCAAGACTGTTCAACTGCCTCCCAGCATACATACCCCTGGCTGTCTTCAAGCAGGCACTGGACAGGCACCTAAAGTCAGTACCTGACCAGCCGGGCTGTGGCTCGTACGTCGGTTTGCGTGCGGCCAACAGTAACATCCTGGTTGATCAGGTCCTGATCCACCATGAGGCCTGGTCCTAGACATGGCCCCGGGGGCGTTGACCCCCGGAACCCTCTCCAGGTATACTGACAGTAATATTACCAATATTTATACAATATATATGAGAGCTGAAATATTTGTTTTAATATCTTTATTTAACTTGATATTTATTTGGTATATAATTTAACTGTTTGTGTATTCATGTGTTGTGTGATTATAGCCAAGTTTGTATATAGGGAAGCAGAGATATATATAGAGCATCCGGCATATTGCCGGTCAAGTTATGCTGATGTTTACCTATCTTGAGATGCAAAAAAACAGTGTTCATTTGAAACATAATACTGTACATTGCTAATAATACATTATAATATGTACAAATTTAATGCTTTATAATAGAACTCTGAAGCAATAATACATTAAATTTTACTTATAATATGTATTGATGATCAGCCTCTTCTACATCCGAAATCTATTTCTTATATACTTTCTTTCAGCAAATTTTTCGATTTGTGTGTTTTTTGGTTAAGTTATATTGTAATTGAAATAAATTTGTATTTCAAATTATCATATGCACAGCAGTTCGAGTAAGTCGACTATTAACAAAAAATAACTTATCATAACACGCCATAACGATAAGAAATGCAATAAAGATGAAGACTTCTGGAACTTGAACAGAAAACGGGGAGCCACCAAGTGCGCGGTACAACACAGTCACATAATCACTGTTTTATTTCAGTGGCACAGTCATTGTCTAAGCTACAGTAATATACAAACTGTCACATTACAAAACACGTAATAAAGCACTTTCTTTGTGTCGCCAGAACGGTTCATCCTCAGAGTGGGAGCGCAAAACAAGCAAGCTTGCAGGGGCTACATAAGATCTTTGTCAGTCCTTACAGTCATTTCATTTATTACAGCCTCATCTTACAGTTAATCATCTTTTTCATTGCAAACATATTGTGGAATTTTTTTTTCAAAATTTTCTGAAATTAGTGTGTAAATATTGAATAATGTAATATTGTTTAAAACATGTAGTGTTGGTGTGACTTTTAGAAAATTTTCTAGCCAAGAGAGAACCAACACACAGGTTGAGAGTGGCGTCGAAATATGGCGTAGTATGAAACGAGTGGAGAGTGTAATAGAGGAAAAATCTGTTTTAATCACGGCCGATAAGGAGTGTATCGGCGTGAATGTTGAACTGTGAAATAAGTGAACGTCGTGGGTTCCTGTAATTGTGAAATTCAAGAGTGACTCAGCTACAATAAATCTGATAAGTGGTATATAAAGAGACGCGGCTTCGTCTGGAAATGTAAGCTTCCCAGTTAATTGTTCAGTAGATTGCTATATTGGCCAATATTAGTACATCTGTCTGTCAGAGAAGCGTTAGGATGTGATACCCAAGAAATATATGCGTAAGTGTTCATTAAAATTTTGTATTTATAATATACCGTCCACAAACATAATTTACCAGTGTTACTAGTTTAAATTTAATAATTCATAATTTTAAAGGTCCAGCTTATGTGAGTGTGGAATGAGTGGGTGGGTATCGAAGGAGGAATACTGTCGCGACCCAATGTCCCTAAAATCCTACCCATCTCTTCTTGATTCGCCGGTACTCTCCGGTCCGGCTCTACCAGATGGTGACCCGGCCTTGGCTCCCTGTCTTGGAAGTGTCTGAGACCTATGTCTCCCATGGGAGGAGGTACAAGTACCTCCTCATCTTCTGGGACCAACTGTCCCCAGGCATAGCCCCATTCCCCACCCTCACGGGTCTCGTAGGGAGAAGCTAGGCCTCTGGTCTGCCATCTTCCCCGCCCCAGGGGGCTCGTGGGAATGGCAGTCTCGTGAGCTGCAGGTGGTAGCAAGCTCTGGCACCTTCCCCGCCCCAGGGGGGCTCGTGGGAGTGGTGTCTGCTCTGTCTACCCATCTCCGAGGTACAAGTAATATCTGTTTTATTTGTGCCCTTCCCAAATTATCTGTGTGTAATAATTCAGGACTGTGCCTGTAAACTTCATACACATAATTTGTCACACATCTATTCAGTGCAGTTTTTCTTACCCCCAAACATTGGTTACTAACTCGCTTTAAATATCATAGTTAACAGTCGCATTCATCTTGCCGGTGGAAGATAAAAACATAAGAACGTCAGAATAAAGGCACACCGCAGAAGTCCTGGTGACCTATATTAGAGAGGTCCAACTCGCACTCAACCACACCCACTCACAAAAATATAAGAATGAAAGAAGACTAAGCCTCATTCTATATATAGCTCAATTAGAGGCTCCATTATCATTTACCCCTGGCACTCCATTTTTTTCTACTACAAAATCTACAACTTTTTCTCCTACATTAATATTTATGTCTCACACAACAATTATTTTCTGGGTTCAAAACTCCCTAAATACTCACTTAACACCTCCCAAAATCAGTCTCTCTGTGCTCCTCTCTTTCCTAATTCTTACATCTCATCCATATTTTAACCCACATAATTCTTAATTTTGTACACTTTTATTCCTTTTTTTCTTTCCATAATTGATCATTCCAAATTACAACTCCTTTCTTAGCACTGATCCTCTCAGATACACTTGGCCTAATCCCAATGTTAGAAGGGCGCCGACATCACAGTTCAGATGATTCTTCAAACCGCAACACCCCCACCCCTTCTTCAGAGTCCAGGCACTGTACTTCCCACCTCCAGGATTTAAGTCCGGCTAACTAGTTTCCCTAAATCCCTTCATAAATATTATCTTGTAAGCACTCCAACAGCACATCAAGTCATAATTACCGCTTGCGTCCACTTCTAACATTCCTGCACATGGCTGTTGGATGTTCAAACCCATCACAAAACTTTTACCTCTTCCCTCCAACTTTTCCGAGGATGAACCCCACCCCTCTTTCCCTCCACTTCACATTTATACACCCTCCAGATCATTTTATTTTATTCTGTTCTCTCTAAATGTCCAAACCGCCTCAACAACCCCTCTGGATAATTTTTTTTATTAACACATCGGCCGTTTCCCACCAAGGCAGGGTGGCCCGAAAACGAAAAACTTTCATCATCATTCACTCCATCACTGTCTTGCCAGAGGCATGCTTACACTACAGTTATAAAACTGCAACATTAACACCCCTCCTTCAGAGTGCCGGCACTGTACTTCCTATCTCCAGGAATCAAGTCCGGCCTGCCGGTTTCCCTGAATCCCTTCATAAATGTTACCTTGCTTACACTCCAACAGCACGTCAAGTCCTAAAAAACATTTGTCTCCTATCTAACACGCTCACTCAGGCTTGCTGGAAGTCCAAGCCCCTCACACACAAAACCTCCTTTACCCCCTCCCTCCAACCATTCCTGACCAACCCTTACCCCGCCTTCCCTCCACTACAGATTTATACACTCGAAGTCATTCTATTTCGTTTCATCCTCTCTACATGTCCAAACCATCTCAATAACCCCTCCTCAGCCCTTGTTATCTCGCACCTCCTAATCTCCAAACTACAGATTCTCTGCATTATATTCACATCACACATTGCCCTCAGACATGACATCTCCACTGCCTCCAGCCTTCTCCTTGTTTCAACATTCACCACCCATGCTTCACACTCATACAAAAGCGTTGATATAACTATACTCTCATACATTCCCCTGAATTCTCTGCATAATATTCACACGACTCATTGCCCTCACACGCATATATTTCCACCGCCTCCAGCCTCCTCTTCACTGCAATGTTTAAAACCCATACTTCACACCCATATAAGAGTGTTGGTACCACTATACTCTGAAACATTCTGCGTTTTGCTCCACCTTTTTCTTCTCGTCAGTTCCATGGTTTACCTCCTCTTTCATAAACCCATCCTCTAATAAGTCAACTTCCACATATCTGAACACATTCACTTCCTCGATACTTCCTCCTTCCAATCTGATATCCAGTCTTTCATTACCTAATCTTTTTTGTTACTCTCATCACCTTGCTCTTTCCTATGTTCACTTTTAATTTCCCTCTTTTACATACCCTCCAAAATCTGTCTACTAACCTTTGCAACTTCTTATCAGAATCTTCAAAACAGCGTATCATCGGCAAAAAGCAATTGTAGTAGCTCCCACTTTGTATTAGATTCATTGTTTTTTTTAATTCCACACCTCTTCCCATCACCCTAGTATTCACTTCTTTTACAACCCCATCTATAAATATGTTAAAAAACCATGGTGACATCAAGCATCTCCTTCTCAAGCCTACTTTTACCGGAAACATCTCCCACTCTCCTACTATACTCAGATAAACTCTTAACTGCTTTAAGTAACTTACTACCTATTCCATACAATTGCAGTATTTGCCACATTGTTTCCCAATCCACCCTGACATATGCCTTTTTCTAAATCCACTAATTCAGCGAAAACTTCCTTACCTTTATCTAATTATTGTTTGCTTATATGCTTCAATGTAAACACTTGGTTATTTAGGATCCTGCTCACTTTCTCACCCTTAATTCGTAAAATAATAACTTTACCATACACTTTACGAGTTATAATTGAGAGGTTTATTTCCCTATAATTTTTACACTCTTTTATCCCATTTTTCCTTACACAAAGGAACTATGCACATTCTCTGCCAGTCCCAAGGTACCTTTCCCCTTTCATACATTTATTGAATAAATGCACCAACCACTCCAAAGCTATATTCCGACCTGCTTTTAACATTTCTATCTTGATCCCCTCCATCCCAGCTGCTTTATCCCGTTTCATTCTCTCCATTGCCTTAAGCACCTCCCCATATTCACGTGGCTCTTCCTCAATCCTAAAAGATGTTATATCTCCCTGCGTAATGCATGAAATCAATGACACTCTTCGTTACATTTAATAGCTCAAAATATTCCCTCCATCTTCTCAATACCTTCACCTCCCCATCTCATAATTCCTCTCTTTTGTTTTTAATTGTTAAAATCATTTGTTCCCTAGACTTTCTCAACTTATTAATCTCACTCCAAAACTTTTTCTTATTCTCAGCAAAATTTGTTGACAAAACCTCACCCACTTTCATTTGCTCATCTTTTATACTCCCTTCTCACTCTTTTTAACTCATTTACTCTTCATATACTTTTTCTTTCTTACTATGCTCTTTACCTCATCATTCCACCAATCACTCCTCTTCCCTCCTGCACCCACCTTTCAATACCCACAAACTTCTGCTGCATACTAACATTGCATCTTGAATTTACCCCATACCTCTTCCTCATTACCTATACGTACTCTCTCTAGCCCACCCCTCTCCCAACAGTTGCATATATCTTACCCTAAACTATCTCCTTTAATTTATAAACTTTCACTTCTCTTTTACTGACATTCTTCTTGTACCCTACATACCTCTTACTCTCACTGTAGCTGCAACTAAATAATGATCTATATTTTGTCCCTCTAAAAAGTCGCATCCACATATAAAGTTATTGATTCCTTCAACTTTCCCACAATTAAGTTCAGTCTGGTCTATAATTTGAAGCTAAGGACCTATTCCCCACTTTGTAAATGGATACATCATATGACATTTTCCACTCACCTTGTACAATACCCATTTGTAGGTTATTTGTTGAAGAGACTAGCCGATGGTGTGCTAAGTTCCTCTTTACATTCCTTTAGAATCCGCTACAACAACATCTCAGGGCCTGGTAACTTGCTTGGTTTCAATTTATCTAGGTATCTGAGAATCAAGTCACCAGTAACTTCGATCTTGAATTGTTTATTCTCGTCTTGACTTTTGTAATTATTGATTTCTGGGATTTCATCTTCATCTTCTTGTTGATGAATGAATAAGAAACGTGAGCAACACTTGAGTATCTTTACCACCTAAATGTTTCGTCTGCACAACAGTTTTTTCAGTCTAATACTTGAGTATATCACACTGGAGACAAGAGGTGGTCGGGCCCACAGACCTAAAACATAGGTATACGGCCAGACTTTATGTTCACCGAGAGGAGTATTTCTCTCAGCACATATATGCTGAGAGTTTACTTCAATCCATATTTTAAGGATTAAAGATTTTTTGTCTGATGGTGAAAAGGTTACATGTAGTCTTTATAGGCTTTAATCGATCGCTAGCTCACTCAGCTGACACTCCGGAGGTCGATCCCCGGTACGGTTGGAAACATTAGAATGAGTTTCCTTAATACACCTGCTGTCCAATGTTCACCCGTCAGTAAAATGGGTACCTGGGTAACTGTTAGTGGACTGGTGTGGGTCGCATCCTGGGACAAAATTGACCTAATTTGCCTGAAATGCTCTGCGTAACAAGGAAATTTATATATAGTAGTATGTCATTGATGTCAGCTAGGCCTGTATACCTTGTATATGTACTTGTAGAAATAAATATATTATATTATTATTATTATTATTATTATTATTATTATCATTAAGATAAAGATATTATTATTATTATACTAGAGCAGAAGTGATGTGAAGCAGCTGGAATTGACGTCACTGGTGAGTGTGGCCCACTAACGGAAGTGGGTCATGCTAAACAGTTTTTATTTACCAATAAGTTGCAGAAGACTTCCCAGTGTACCAAGATACCACGGTGTTGCTGTGGCAGACAAGTTAGTGTGCCTAGTCCCCCTTCCAATTAGACTGCCACCCGTAAACCATTCCTTTATAGAAATTCTGGAGTTGTCATTCCCGTCGTCTCTCTAAATGTTTAATTGTTACTATAATTCTTTGACCACTGCATTTGTCTGTAGATTTGTCATTTAAATATCCCACAACGTATTTGTACTCGTAACAATAAAGAGAACTATTAAATGAATTAAGAGCTTAAACTAAATACAAAAAAGGTTACATATACGTATACAAAAAAAAAATAGTTTATATAATTTTGCTTTTCGAATTCTTAAGGAAGTTTATTTCAAAAACTAAATATTGTGCGGGTCATCATATTATTAAGACCCGCATCAGGAAACATGTCTTTTTTCCTAACAAACCTAACCTAAAACTAAATATTATTTTTATCTGAAAATTTATTTTTTAATAATTCGTCAATTCAAATCTTAGTAATAACAATATTTTTGAATGTTTTGTGTATATGTGAAATATTGTCTATGATTTAGTTATAATTTTAAACGTTTTACAGCGTCAAGCCTCACTTGCTGCTAGTAGACATACCCAAAAGCTGCGTTTTATCATTAATTTAGAATAACTTTTGGAGGCTGAAGCTCTCTCTTGGCTCCGCAATTAATTATATATATATATATATATATATATATATATATATATATATATATATATATATATATATATATATATAAATTTAGTTCTGGGATGGTTGATTAATTGGGTTTAAATCCTGTTTACTGCACTGGGGTCATTAATTAAGGCTGCACAGAACTTGTTCACCACTAGTTAAGAACACTTTAATCCCTAAAATAGATATTAAATTCTCATCATATATACATTGAAAGATAACAAACCTCTCGGTATATACAACATTCTGACCTCACATGAAAAACAAATGCCTAGTTACCGATGACACACTTGATAAGGAGACAGGCTGAGGGTGTTGAACTTGTAGCTGCTGTCATCCAGTAATGCGCATAAATAAAACATAAATCATTCCATAGAAGGCGACAATCATCTGAACCTACCAGCCATCCTGGTGGCCAGCCCTCTATATTTACCTTATCGTAATTTTTTTTCAAGCTTCCATTGGTTGTAGCAGTAACTACTTCTCGTAAATTCTTCCATTGTCCTATTCCTCTCTTAAGACAATCTTTCTTGTATCCTTCCCAAGAGTATAACGTTGATGGGACTCGGGAGGAATAATGTCTCTGCCACAAAGTTTCAAACCGGTCGTGGTAGTTGTTTTTTATACTGCGGTAGTGCTCACCTTGTGGGCGGATACCTAGAAACTATTAATAAAATGGCCATAAACATTTAATCACCTCATACTCTATTTATAAACTACGTATATTAAAATTTTGTTTCTATTTTATCTATAAACGACTTACAAGTCCACAAACCAGTATAATACAGTATCGGCTAAGTGGGAAAAGATGTATATTCTAACGTTATAGAAGACAGGAAGTGTAGCCATGGTTTTACCTATTTATTAAGCGTTTAAAATATATAATTGGATTACAAAAATGAGTACTAAAGACTGGATAGTATGTAATAATAATGCAATAACGGCTCTGCTAACCTACATTGCCTGCGGAAGGATGTGTAGCCTGTGCACTGAGAAATCCCCTACGTATGTTGTCAGATATATGGAAAAAGAAATAGATATGATACTTTTACTGCTAGACAGACATTAAATACAAGTGCCTTTTGCATTTCAGCATGTATGGAAACGATATAAAGAAAAGGTATATAATACCGACAAATATTTAAAAGAACTTATACAACGTGAGGTAACTTTATTGTGGAAACGTTTCGCCCACCATGGCGTGAAAGTAGGGTATATTATATGTAGTAACCTGGAGGTCAGTTGTAATGTATGCTGGGTGCACCAAATGCTTAATGGTGTCACCTGACAGCTTAAAATCAATTTAGTTACATAGTTTTAGCTTAATTGATTTTTAGGCCGTCCATGACACGGCTATTAATTTATATAGTCATTAAGTGTTCTGTGCACCCAACCTACACTACACCTGACCTCCACGCTACTAGATAATATTCCTGCTTTCATGACTCTGTATTACATTGATAGAACCTCTGGTGGGCAAAACGTTTAAAAATTAAGCCACCTCACGTTGCATAAATGTATCTTTTATGTATAGTATATGGAGACCTGACATGAAATGCAAAGTGTGTGGACAAACGGGACCACTGTCTTACCTGGTCTAAAAAAGCAATATTTTTAGAGACAGATCCAAACAAATCCTACAGGAAAAGACAAATCACTTCATTGTTAATGATATCTGAAAGCCTGACACTGTATCCGCACTTTACATGAAATAGATGACACTATGAATTAAACAACTCTATATTAAGGTATCCGAAATCATTAAGCAATGTATTTTACGTCAATTACCTGTAATTTACCTGTGACCTGTTTCGAGAACATTCATACTCCCACAGTCAACCAAAACTTGCTGTTGCAACAGCCTTAGTGTATGACATTACTGCACTCTCAAAATGCAATGAAATCTAATAAAGGCCTCTTTTAGGTTACTTCTCACAGGATGAGCACAGGTACACAATAAACGGTGTCCCGTGTCCTGGTAGGAAACACTTTCGCCTCACACACTGAGTGTCCGTGGTTCGATCCCCGGCCGGGTGGAAACATTGGGTTTGTTTCCTTACCTGATGTCCTGGTTCACCAGTCAACATTAATACTTGGGTGTTAGTTGACTGGTGTGGGTCGCATCCTGGGGGATAAGATTGAAGGACCCCGTGGAATCTAAGACAACCCTCGATGACGCACTGACTTTCTTGGGTTATCCTGGGTGACTAACCTTTTGGGGTTAAAAATCCGACCCAAATCATATCTTAATTAAATGTTCCATCAGTAATAAATAATTGATTAATGTGTTGCATAGTAAATGCGGAAGCTGCATTAGTCATTCAGACTAGTGGAAAGGAAGTAGAAAGTACTATACAACCATTCCCAGAAGTGTTAGGTAAGCTGAAACCTCGGGGAAAGAGGATGTGTGGCCATCAAAAAGGTATATGCGGGCGTATATGAGGGTTGAGCAGCAGTGTTGAGTGTGGGGTGTAGGCAGGAAGGTCTCAGCACAAGGTGCTCCACCATCACCGGGGTTACTAGCGGTCAAGACCAGCCCGGCGCCCTCCACGGCTGCCCACCTCCAAGATTTAGTGTGTGGACGGAGAAGACTAACGCTGCACCATGACACTCCCTGCCATGTTTTTATCTGTTCTAGTGCTGTGAGTACTACGTGATTTCACCCGTAGATTTTGATTAGTCGGTGTTATAATTAACGACCTTCAGGGCATTTTGCAGTAATTTAATGAGGTTTAATAAAAAAATGACATACATGGTTTACTAATTGATAAAGGGACCTAGGCGAAAAATTTGGGACTTTGTAACTGTCCTACAGATCGAAACATCGTCTTGACTTTTCCAGTTTTGTGGATTAGTTGTGAATTGTTTCAGTCACGTTATTGCAACTTGCGTCCTTCAAGATTCCAGTGATATTGCAGAAAAGCATTTCAATCAGTAAAGCGAAGGCTTACATACTGATTGAAAGATGATACATACTGACGCGAGTATTATACTGTTGTCATAATATATATTTCCATAATCGTTTAATTCAGTGGGTTGTGAAATTACTTTAAATTGGGAAAACTAATATCTAGATGTTAGTCGATGGTTGCCTGTGGCAGGCTAGGGGAAAGACCCCAAATGAGCAGAAAACCACACTAGCCTAGTGCCTTAACTGTTTTTTTTCCATAGATGTAGGTCAGGAGATGTCAGTGACACTAGGAGTGCTTAACCTAAGGCAGATTTGCACGCCTCAATTAGTATAATGATCCATAAGTAGCACTTTCATAGAGACCAATCCTGTCTGTTCATGCTATTGTCATAATGGCGTTTTCTAGTCGAAAGATGTAGGCGTTGACACGAGGATAGTTTCAGGAAACTCGCCTCTAAGAAAACAGTACATTGTCGTTTACCATTTGAATATGTTAAGCTCAGACTGTGTGTAAACATACTCGAAAACAATTTATCAGTTTTATGAAAATTAATTGTGAAAAACGTCATTACAAACCATTTGCAAGAGCATGCATCACTTTATATATATATATATATATATATATATATATATATATATATATATATATATATATATATATATATATATATATATATATATATATATATATATATATATATATATATATGTTTATATTTATATTAGGAAAGCAGGAAAGAACACATGGGTTCCACATTCCACGGTGACAGATTCCGTTAGCTGCAGTTGAGCCTCGGGTGCGTGATGAGTTCCTTTCCTCTCACCTTTTTATAAACTTGGTGAGCTCATAAGCCCATCCATGTATACCCACCCATGTATTTAACTCTGCTCTTTGATCGGTCAGTTAATCAAGATAAAGCACCGTTAGATCTGAGCCGTCAGTGGATGGGTGATCATGGACAACCTTGGCTATTAGCTGCGATTTTTCTCTTCTCGACACTTAACTATTTTTTTTAACGACGAAGCAAGTAATTATTTGTCTATATTGAAAGATACCAATGTTTATTTCCGCGTATTTCATAAATCTAGAGCTTCGGGCTACAGTTGCAGCGTAACAATGAGGGTTTCACTTTGTCGCCTGAATACCAATTGTGCCACACTGTCCCCAGAGTTACTGCGCTGTAGTGTAGTTTCTTGTATATTATTAAAATAATTTCAGTATACAGAACCTCTCTAGTTACAATCACACGCAACAGAAGAAAATATAATGTAACCCAGTAAAGAACAACTCTTGTAGTAAATATAAGTGAAGGCCACTTAAATACGATCATACCGGACAGCTTCAGGTGTTTGTGTTAGGTAAGATTCGTCAGGAAACAGGACAAGTGTTTCCTGACGCGGGTCTTAGTCATATGACCTGCCACTGGAGCTTTTGATGATCTGACCGAGGCCTTCCATTGGCTTACCCGTCCACCCCTTTAAAAATTAAAATTATGGCTTCGGATGATGAATACTCTGAAGAATTTCATTATTTTTAAAAAATTATTTATTAAATGACCTTACTAAAATGCATTAAACGGATATAAATGAATATAGGTGTCTGTGTTTTCATGATTTAAAATAAAACTAGAAACTATTATCCTTACTCCCATAAATTTATATAAGGTAACTGATATTTTTTTTAAGGGGTGGAGGAATAAGCCAGTGGAAGGCCTCGGTCAGATGACCAAAAGCTTCAGTGTCAGGTCATCATATGCCTAAGACCCGCGTCAGGAAACACTTTTTATATTTCATGACGAATCTTACCTGACCTAATTGATATAACATTAGTCGGGTTGTCGAAAGATTAAGACCCGTGTCAGGACTCTGTCCTGGCGAGAATTATCAGTAATTGATATATTAAGCATGTGGTGTATGTCTCTGTACATATACAGAGTTTACTTTAGTCTTACGGTACGGATTAAAGTATTTAACTGGTTGCGAAAAGGTGAAGTCTTGTTAATGACCCTCATGTAGTCGATGAGACTAAGCCCCATTACTAACCAACCTAACCAATTAAAATTACATCATTACCTTTCAAATTATTAGTATTGTTATATTTCACCGATTTATGCAAATCAGAAGAAAAATTATTTACATATAGCGAATGTGCTTGAATTTTCATATTTAATGTTTCTGCATGGAACACTTGGCATAACTATGAGATGTTTCATGTAGGAAATAAACATTATTCTTGCCATTGTAAGTGTAATGTATGTTCTTGGAAAATTAATAATAATACTAATACGTAATTATTGTTAGTATTATTAACGAGTATTGTATTCCAGTTTTGATGTTGAACAAACAACTATTTATACCAAGCTGCTTATGTCAAATTATACCAAATTTCACTTAGTTTTTTCTTTTAAATAATACTCGTTTCATTATCGTGAACCAAACATATTCTACACTGCCTAATTTCCCACAATGTTCTGTTCAGGAAATACTTAAGAGATTCATGAGTAGAGTTGAAGGTGCAGGAGGTTCACCAGCCTAGTGTGCAGGCAGCGAGTGGGGCAACTTTCTCTATGTAATCATTATCAATATAACGTTCTCGTTATCTTGTTCAGCTTTTTTTAACTGTAAGGTACAAAAAAAAGAGAACAGTTAGAATTATTATTCAGATGAAGTGATTCCTAAATACGAACAATTTAAACTTCTTTGTCGGCAGCATCAATGCGTTAACTGTAATATAAGTGGTTAAAAATAAGTGTGTGCGTGCGTGTGTGCGCGCGCGCGCAAAATGTCATCGTTTTTTTGTTTAAATCGTTGAAAAAAATCCTAATCAGACTATAGTTCGTGCTCTCGTAATCGTGAATCTCTTCGTTCGGGAAATTATATATATATATATATATATATATATATATATATATATATATATATATATATATATATATATATATATATATATATGATTGATTGAGTAATAGTTTCTGTGAGCGCCTATTTTTCAGCGTCATTTGTTTGTATGTTTACAAGTTAGGAGAGATATAAGGTGTATCCTGTATGATAAGAGGTGTATTCCGTACATTATGTAGATATTAGTCAGAAGATATAAAGTGTAGGTACATAACAGAACCTGTTTAGTTATGAATTGTATACAAGTTACATGCTGAAACTTGGACCCCTCAAGGAAGGTTCCTTGATGCTAGTGAGAGGCTCTTGATCCAACGAATTGTACTTGTTCTCCCCTTGGATCCAACTTGATTACCTGCGTTTTCACAGGCACTGTATTATTCCTACTGGTTTAGTCCTCCTTAAATATAATATAACATAATAATATAATGTAACCTGGAACGAGAAATAGTGCTACTATATCAGGCAAGTATTAAGCTCCGGCAGCTTAATTTATAAATAAATTATAAATTCAACATAACTGAATAATGCAAATATTTTATCTTGTGTAAAAAATGTAAAAAATAGTTCATGGATGATATTGTACCTTCAGCTAGGACAGCTAGGTAATCATATGTAACGTTCACTTCATGATTCGCCGGTACTCACCCAGCCCGGGCCTTTTCCAAGTGGTGGCCCGGCCTTGGCTCTCTTTCTCGGGAGTATCTCAGACTAATGTCTGCCATGGGAGGAGATACAAGTACCTCCTCATCATTGGGACCAACTGTCCCCAGGCCTAGCCACATTCCCCGCCCTCACGGGGCTCGTAGGGAGAAGCTAAGCCTCTCTGGTCTGCCATATTCCCCGCCCCAGGTGAGCAAATGGGAATGGCAGTCTTGTGAGCTGCAGGTGGTAGTAAGCTCTGGCTCAGGCTGGGCATGGTGTCTTTCACTATGATGATTTTTTTTTTTTTTTTTTTTTTCAACAAGTCGGCCGTCTCCCACCGAGGCAGGGTGACCCAAAAAGAAAGAAAATCCCCAAAAAGAAAAAACTTTCATCATCATTCAACACTTTCACCACACTCATACATAATCACTGTCTTTGCAGAGGAGCTCAGATACGACAGCTGAGAAAAGTCCCTCCCAGCTGTCACTATCTCAGACCACTCCTTTAAAGTGCAGGCATTGTACTTCCCATTTCCAGGACTCAAGTCCAACTAAATCAATTAACTGGTTTCCCTGAATCCCTTCACACAATGTTACCCTGCTCACACTCCAACAGATCGTCATGTCCCAAAAACCATTCGTCTCCATTCACTCCTATCTAACACTCTCACACATGCTTGCTGGAAGTCCAAGCCCCTTGCCCACAAAACCTCCTTTACCCCTTCCCTCCAACCTTTTCTAGGACGACCCCTACCCCGCCTTCCTTCCCCTACAGATTTATACGCTCTCCAAGTCATTCTACTTTGATCCATTCTCTCTAAATGACCAAACCACCTCAACAACCCCTCCTCAGCCCTCTGACAAATACTTTTAGTAACTCCACACCTTCTCCTAATTTCCACATTCTGAATTTTCTGCATAATATTTACACCACACATTGCCCTTAGACAGGACATCTCCACTGCCTCCAGCCTCCTCCTCGCTGCAGCATTTGCAACCCATGCTTCACACCCATATAAGAGTGTTGGTACCACTATACTTTCCTACATTCCCTTCTTTGCCTCCATGGATAACGTTTTTTGTCTCCACAGATACCTCAATGCACCACTCACCTTTTTTCCTTCATCAATTCTATGGTTAACCTCATCCTTCATAAACCCATCCGCTGACACATCAACTCCCAAATATTCTTCCATAATCCCTCTCTCCAATGTGATATCCAATTTTTCTTTATTTAAATCGTTTGATACCCTCATCACCTTACTCTTATCTATGTTCACTTTTAACTTTCTACCTTTACACACTCTCCCAAACTCGTCCACTAACCTTTGCAACTTTTCTTTAGAATCTCCCATAAGCACAGTATCATCAGCAAAAAGTAACTGTGTCAACTCCCATTTTGCATTTAATTCTCCATAATTTAATCCCACCCCTCTCCCCAACACCCTAGCATTTACTTCTTTTACAACCCCATCTATAAATATATTAAACAACCATGGTGACATTACACAACCCTGTCTAAGACCTACTTTTACCGGGAAGTAATCTCCTCTCTCTACACACCCTAACCTGAGCCTCACTATCCTCATAAAAACTCTTTACAGCCTTCAGTAACTTACTACCTATTCCATACACTTGCAACATTTGCCACATTGCTCCCCTATCCACTCTATCATATGCCTTTTCTAAATCCATAAATGCAATAAAAACTTCTCTACCTTTATCTAAATACTGTTCACATATATGCTTCACTGTAAACACTTGATCTACACATCCCCTACCCACTCTAAAGCCTCCTTGCTCATCTGCAATCCTACTCTCTGTCTTACCTCTAATTCTTTCAATAATAACCCTGCCATACACTTTACCTGGTATACTCAGTAAACTTATTCCCCTATAATTTTTACACTCTCTTTTATCCCCTTCCTTTATATAAAGGAACTATACATGCTCGCTGCCAATCCCTAGGTACCTTCCCTCTTTCATACATTTATTAAACAAAAATACCAACCACTCCAGCACTATATCCCCCTGCTTTTAACATTTCTGTCATGATTCCGTCAATTCAGCTGCTTTACCCCTTTCATTCTACGTAATGCCTCACGCACCTCCCCACACTCACATCCTGCTCTTCTTCACTCCTAAACGATGTTGTACCTCCCTGGCCAGTACATGAAATTATCGCCTCCTCTTTTCATCGACATTTAAAAGTTCCTCAAAATATTCCGCCATCTACCCAATACCTCCAGCTCCCCATCTACTAACTCCCTACTCTGTTTTTAACTGACAAATCCATTCGTTCCCTAGGCTTTCTTACCTTGTTTATCTCACTCCAAAATTTTTCTTGTTTTCAGCAAAATTTCTTGACAGCGCCTCTCCCGTTCTTTCATCCGCTCTTCTTTTGCACTCTCTCACCACTCTCTTCACCTTTCTTTTACTCTCCATATACTCTGCTCTTCTACTAACACTTCTGTTTTGTAAAAACCTCTCATAAGCTACCTTTTTCTCTTTTATCACACCCTTTACTTCTTCATTCCACCACTCACTCCTCTTTCCTCCTGCACCCACCCTCCTATAACCACAAACTTCTGCCCCACATTCTAATACTGCATTTTTAAAATTATCCCAACTCTCTTCAACCCCCCCACTACTCCTACTTGCACTAGCCCACCTTTCTGCCAATAGTTGCTTATATCTCACCCTAACTTCCTCCTCCCTTAGTTTATACACTTTTACCTCTCTCTTACTTGCTGTTGCCATTTTCTTTTGTCCCATCTACCTTTTACTCTAACTGTAGCTACAACCAAATAATGATCTGATATATCCGTTGCCCCTCTATAAACATGTACATCCTGAAGCCTACTCATCAACCTTTTATCCACCAATACATAATCCAACAAACTACTTTCCTTACGTGCTATATCATACCTTGTATATTTATTTATCCTCTTTTTCATAAAATATGTATTACTTATTACCAAACCTCTTTCTACACATAGCTCAATTAATGGCTCCCCATTTACATTTACCCCTGGCACCCCAAATTTACCTACTACTCCATCCACAACATTTTTACCCACTTTAGCATTAAGATCCCCAACCACAATTACTCTCTCACTTGGTTCAAAACTCCCCACACACTCACTCAACATTTCCCAAAATCTCTCTCTCTCCTCTACACTTCTCTCTTCTCCAGGTGCATAAACACTTACTATAACCCACTTTTCACATCCAACCTTTATTTTATTTTACTCCACATAATCCTTGAATTTATACATTTATATTCCTTCTTTACCTGCCATAACTGATTATTCAACATTATTGCCACTCCTTCTTTAGCTCTAACTCTATTTGAAACCCCTGATCTAATCCCATTTATTTCTCCCCACTGAAACTCTCCTACCCCCTTCAGCTTTGTCTCACTTAAAGCCAGGACATCCAGCTTCTTTTCATTCATAACATCTACAATCATCTCTTTCTTATCATTCGCACAACATCCACGCACATTCAAACATCCCACTTTGACGATTTTCTTCTTCTTTTTAGTAAGCTATACAGGAAAAGGGGTTACTAGCCCATTGTTCCCGGCATTTTAGTTGACTTTTACAACACGCATGGCTTACGGAGGAAAGATTCTTATTCCACTTCCCCATGGATATGAAAGGGAAAAGCAATAAGAACAAGAACTATTAAGATAAAATCAAAGAAAACTCAGATGAGTGTGTATACAATAAACGTGTACATGTTTGCGTAGTGTGACCTAAGTGTAAGTAGAAGTAGCAAGACGTACCTGAAATCTTGCATGTTTATGAGACAGAAAAAAGACACCAGCAATCCTACCATCATGTAAAACAGTTTCAGGTTTCTGTTTCACAGTCACCTGGCAGGATGGTAGTACCTCCCTGAGTGGTTGCTGTCTACCAACCTACTACCTTATTATTACTACCTTACTATGATGATATTTGTGATTATTATTTGATTTTTTTTTTAAATTTTATAACGCATATATGTATTTTAATTAATAAAATCTAACATTTACAAGGCTCCCAACTTACTACTACAAATACATTTACATAAGATGTTATTATTAATATGCTTCATAATACACAAGTGTATAGAATATAAGAATAAACAGTCACAACACAGTGGGTGGAATAAGTTATCCAAAACCAGCACACGAAAGGGAACACTCATGACGATATATTGGTCCAGCCTCGACCACTGTTGAATCAAAACTGGGGCGAGAAAAGTATAGACCAGATGGCACTGTGCTAGTAGTAGTGGAGGGCACGGATAAAACGATAAAAGAGAATACTTTTCTTGACAGAAGGATCATGGTGAGAAAAGTAGTGATTATATGCCACTGTGTTATGCTTGCGATAAGAGGACATTACATCAAGGAAAGGAAACAAAGTTTCATTACTATTCAGCTTTGAACTTGGTAGGAGGAAGATTGTTAAGGACATCAGGAAAAATTTATGAGAGATTAATCATGTAGACTTAGACATCTACATAGCGAAGCCCCTTCCTTTAGTGTCTTCTAGGATTCTGCTTTTTTTCGTCTCGCTTTGTTTTCGTCTCACTTTTGACTTGACATTGGTCACTAACCTAAATGTCGTCATAAGATTCCTTTCACAAGTTTCCTTTTTTTTATACTATTTTTCTTGAACGAATGATTGGTTGACTTAAATTTATCCGTCGCGGTATCGGAGGTGATATTATATGGTCTGCTGGTTAATATGGTGCTCAGTGTAAATAGAGGGACCCGCGGGTGAAATTAGGGTCAAATTAGGAACTGTTAAGAGTCTCCAGAGTAACGTCCCCTCAAGGGAGGCTCCTTGATGCTGGTGCGGAACTCTTTATCAAAGGAATTGAACTTCTTCCCTTCCATGGATAGAACATGATTGCCTATTCTCCAGGCACTTATGACCACAACGAACCTTGCACTTGGAACACCCCTGCCTCCATGTTTAGTCGTAATGCCAGGCATCTCTTGATTTGATAAGTTTATTGTGCACTACAAGCAAGATGCGGGCGGTAATGGAAGTGTAACAGGAATATAACGGATCCAGGAAAACATACGCAATTGTTGATGGTGGCTGGCGTGGATAGGTGGCAGGTACCTCGAGTGTAACTTTTATCATTTTACATCTTTAATTCCTTACGTGGGACGCAATGCTAATTTCTTAAGTCCTACTGTAAATTTATAATTGTTGTTTTCTGTGTTTTAGGTTAGGCTGAATTAGATCACCTAATGAAGACTTGTTTAATTACAAATAAGCAAATTATAAAAAGAAGGTCTCGATGCATCTAGCAATGAGCTGACCGAAACAATCAGAGTCGTTCAAATCTGAATGATTATCATTCGCAGTGCGAGAATGGGATGTGATCAACATTCTATTGACCACATCTCTATCTGGGCCTCTTTACACCGCTTCAAGATTTTTAATATTAAAAACAAGATCCATAACTTTCACGTGGCTCCCTGCCATTAACAATTTCCTTTTATTTATATATGGTTGTTGGTGGCGTTCCGAATCAAACTTTTTTTTTTACGTAAAAAAATGAGCTGGTCCCCAGCTGAGCATGAAAATGCTCTTACTCAAATTTCATATTCTACATTTATGGAGCCTAATAAAGAGAGAAGTTTTCAATCCCCAAGGGGAATAGAAACATATAGAAAGCAAAAACCAGCTAATTGATTTAAGTGTCGACACCGATTTTTTTTTTCGGGAAGGGAAGCTTTTAATTAAAGAGAACATAGAAAAGAACAAGACGAGAGTAAGAGAAAAAT
Source organism: Cherax destructor (assembly GCA_009830355.1). Taxonomy (NCBI): domain Eukaryota; kingdom Metazoa; phylum Arthropoda; class Malacostraca; order Decapoda; family Parastacidae; genus Cherax; species Cherax destructor. The sequence continues at coordinate 83,466 of WNWK01006230.1, read as the reverse complement.
CCAGGGAATGAAAGGCTGGATATCAGATTGAAAGAAAGGAATGTGGAGAAAGTAAATGTATTTAAATATTTGGGAGCGGATGTTTCTGAAGATGGATCTTTGAAAGATAAAGTGAATTTAAAATAGACGAGGTAGGGGGGAGGAAGTAACTGGAGTGTTGAGGCGTTTGTAGACAGCAAGAAGTTCATCATTGAAGGCACTATGAATATGTGTGAGTATAGTGCTATCAACGTTTTTATATGGGTGTTGGGCATCGCCATTACGTGTTGCAAAGAGGCAACTAGAGGCAATGGAGATGTCAATATGTGGTATGAATATTATTCAGAAAATGAGGAATGTAGAAATTAGAAGAATGCATTAAATGACACTTCACTTTGAAGTTCATTTTATACTGATGTCAAAAACATCTGTATTTCCAACATTTATCCCAATTTTGCGAGGAAAATACCTAAACATTTATTTTATATTGAACCTAACCTAACGAAACCCAACCTAACGTAACCTAACGTAGTCTAACGTAACCAAACGTAGTCTAACGTAACCAAACGTAGTCTAACCTAACCTAACATCCTAATCTAATACAGCTTAACCTAATCTAGCTGAGTCTAACCTAACCTAGCCTACTCGAATCTAGGTTAGGCTTTAATATGCTAGCTTCCTTTATATTGGGTTAAATTATGTTGTTATATTAGGGTAGGTTAGGTTAAGTTAGGTTGGGTTCAGTGTTGTTGATTGATAGATGAGTTTCAATACAAGAATTCTGTCAAATTGAAATAGTATATTTTTATGTATTAAAACGCACACACACACATACTTCAATTCCCGGCGGGGCCGAAACATTACGAAGTGTTTCGTTACACATACACACACATACATACAACAGGCCTAGTGTCTAATCGACATGTGCCTAGGACAAAATGGTAACTAATTAGAAATTTGAAATCACAGAAACTTCTGCTTTGAAAAAAATTCTTTGACTAACAAAATACCCCCACCCTATATAAATTTGTAAATGTACTTTAGGTTATCGCAGATTCTCAGTCTGGCCTTGTGTTGTATATATGGTGGCTTACTAACATGTTGTTGTGTGTGCAGGGTGTGGTGGTGCTCACAGGGCCAAGCGCTGCCACAGGTTCCAGCGGACCTGGGCCTCAACCCTGAGTCTCCAACAAGTATGCAAGAAAACTCCAGATGTAAGTTGTTGCTTGTTAGCACATTATTTTTTTTAATAAAGTAAGTACTACTTGTTTTAGACCATTTTTTTTTCTTTATTATAGTTCACTTTAGTTTTATGATTTTCTGGCAAAAATTGAAATTATGAAAATCAAGCAGATTTTTTGGCAAGTACGAAATATATTTTTTGATAAGTGTAAATCACCGAACTCTGCGCATTTCTCTGGGTAACTGACTTAAGTATACTAAGCACTCATCCGTTTATGATCTTCCTTCTGGTAGTGATGCTGTTGTTCCTTGAGTTTGAGAGATTGTTTGGAGCCGAACTCGGGAGAGGAGTTGAAGAGATACATGTCGTTGGAGTTAATATTCTGCTTATTCAGTTCTCTACCGAAGATCTTGTAAATATATTTTAGGGGACGAGAGGCTTCATTTATCGATGTTCATTTTGTAGGAATTTAAGATTCCAGACTAGATGGTTATCAGTTATTCCGTCTTCCTCATTTGAACATTGCCTCTTTCTCATTGTGATCGACGTCTTTTGCTCTTTTCTTCCTACTAGCAGTGCTGTTAAATCCATTCAACATCTTCGGTAACCCTTTGTGTGAGTACAAAGGTGTGTCCGGGACGTGCTACGGTGAGGTGGAGTGTCTGGCTCTGGCTGGCAGATTCGGCAACTTCTGCTCGGGACTTCGGGGGCTCTGCTGTCTCTGTGAGTGGCTCTACACTTTAATTTACTTCAGTGTCTCCTTGTTAATCACTGTGTACCAGTCCCGTTCTCCTCTAAATGGTACTGTTTTTAGTTTAAATAATAATTTCTACACATTACCATCATTACAAGTCATTACCATCATTACCAATCAATTAATCTACCACGTAGATGAAATGATTCTATTCCGCAGCTATAAGTCATAATATAAGATTGTTTAAGAACAAAGTTCCGAGATGAAAGTTAAATAACATTACATCCAAGATTTATTCGCAACTAATATTAATTTTTAAAGGGGTAGACTGTAAGCCAGTGGAAGGCCTCGGTCAGATGACCAAAAGCTCCAGAGGCGGTCATCATATCACTAAAAAGATCCGTACCAGGAAACGCTTGTCCTCTTTCCTGACAAATCTCTAATTTTTATTTGCAATAGCCAGTAAATCCAACAATGCAGATTTTTTTAATGTGTTTTTATTCTTTTAAACTACTAGATGTATTTAAGTCTTGGCATTCCTGATGTTAATAGTCGTAATACAGGCATCAAGAAAGCTTTTAAAAATTGAATGTGTGCTCATATGTCCTTCCTTGTAATCACTTAGAAGCTATCATATAGCTGGCCTGAGGATAATGATAAAATAAGCAAAACCTTTTAGACTGCCTCTAAATATCAATGTTCTAAAATATTCGTAGATACAGCGATGAAACTTATGATAAAACTAAAGAACCATATTAACAGAAAACTAAAGAACCATATTAACAGAAAACAAAAGAACCATATTAACAGAAAACCTTGCTTATGCTATCACATATAGTACTTAAAACATTGCAGATAATATCACATATGGTTGCTTAAAACATTGTTGATGCTGTCACATATAGTGCTTAAATCCTTGTTGATGCTATCAGTATCGCATAAGTGCGATAAACCACCTCAACTACTGGGAACGCTTGAAGTTCCTAAACCTGTACTCTCTAGAACGCAGACGGGAGAGATACATTATTATATACACATGGAAAATTCTCGAGGGCTTAGTACCAAACTTGCACACAAAAATCACTCCCTACGAAAGCAAAAGACTCGGCAGGCGATGTAACATCCCCCCAATGAAGAGCAGGGGTGCCACTAGCACGTTGAGGGACAACACAATAAGTGTCAGGGGCCCAAGATTGTTCAACTGCCTCCCAGCATACATCAGGGGGATTACCAACAAACCCCTGGCTGTCTTCAAGCAGACACTGGACAGGCACCTAAAGTCGGTACCTGACCAGCCAGGCTGTGGTTCGTACGTTGGACTGCGTGCGGCCAGCAGTAACAGGCTGGTTGATCAGGCTCTGGTCCAACAGGAGGCCTGGTCACAGACCGGGCCGTGGGGGCGTTGACCCCTGGAATTCTCTCCAGGTAGACTCCAGGTAGATGCTATCATGTATAGTGCCTGAATCCTTGTTGATGCTATCACATATAGTGCTTAAATCCTTGTTGATGCTATCACATATAGTGCTTAAATCCTTGTTGATGCTATCACATATAGTGCTTAAATCCTTGTTGATGCTATCACATATAGTGCTTAAATCCTTGTTGATGCTATTACATATAGTGCTTAAATCCTTGTTGATGCTGTCACATATAGTGTTTAAATCCTTGTTGATGCTATCACATATAGTGCTTATATCCTTGTTGATGCTATCACATATAGTGCTTAAATCCTTGTTGATGCTATCACATATAGTGCTTAAATCCTTGTTGATGCTATCAAGTATAGTGCTTGAAACCTTGTTGATGCTATCATGTATAGTGCCTAAAACCTTGTTGATGCTATCACATATAGTGCTTGAAACCTTGTTGATGCTATCATGTATAGTGCCTGAAACCTTGTTGATGCTATCACGTATAGTGCTTGAAACCTTGTTGATGCTATCATGTATAGTGCTTGAAACCTTGTTGATGCTATCACATATAATGCTTGAAACCTTGTTGATGCTATCATGTATAGTGCTTGAAACCTTGTTGATGCTATCATGTATAGTGCCTGAAACCTTGTTGATGCTATCACATATAATGCTTGAAACCTTGTTGATGCTATCACATATAGTGCTTGAAACCTTGTTGATGCTATCACATATAGTCCTTGAAACCTTGTTGATGCTATCACATATAGTGCTTGAAACCTTGTTGATGCTATCATGTATAGTGCTTGAAACCTTGTTGATGCTATCACATATAGTGCTTGAAACCTTGTTGATGCTATCATGTATAGTGCTTGAAACCTTGTTGATGCTATCATGTATAGTGCCTGAAACCTTGTTGATGTTATCACGTATAGTGCTTGAAACCTTGTTAATGCAATCACGTATAGTGCTTGAAACGTTGTTGATGCTATCACATATAGTGCTTGAAACCTTGTTGATGCTATCATGTATAGTGCTTGAAACCTTGTTGATGCTATCACGTATAGTGCTTGAAACCTTGTTAATGCTATCACGTATAGTGCTTGAAACGTTGTTGATGCTATCATGTATAGTGCTTGAAACCTTGTTGATGCTATCACGTATAGTGCTTGAAACCTTGTTAATGCTATCACGTATAGTGCTTGAAACGTTGTTGATGCTATCACGTTTAGTGCCTGAAACCTTGTTGATGCTATCACGTATAGTGTTTGAAACCTTGATGCTATCACGTATAGTGCCTGAAACCTTGTTGATGCTATCACATATAATGCTTGAAACCTTGATGCTATCACGTATAGTGCTTGAAACCTTGATGCTATCACATATAGTGCTTGAAACCTTGTTGATGCTATCACATATAGTGCTTGAAACCTTGATTCTATCAAGTATAGTGCTTGAAACCTTGTTGATGCTATCACGTATAGTGCCTGAAACCTTGTTGATGCTGTCACATATAGTGCTTGAAACCTTGATGTTATCAAGTATAGTGCTTGAAACCTTGTTGATGCTGTCACATATAGTGCTTGAAAAATTGATGCTATCACATATAGTGCCTGAAACCTTGTTGATGCTATCACATATAGTGCTTGAAACCTTGATGCTATCAAGTATAGTGCTTGAAACCTTGTTGATGCTATCACATATAGTGCCTGAAACCTTATTGATGCTGTCACATATAGTGCTTAATACCTTCAATACATTCAAGACTCAATGTATGTGTATTTCATGAGCTAATGAAGTTAAACATTTGTTATTTAAAAATATCCATGATTGTGTTCATCAGTTTTCTTGAAAAAAAAAGCCAAAAGTATGCTAGACAAAATTATAAATAAGAATAAAACATTCCAAATGCTGCATCAAAACAAGCCAGTCCTTTAGTGCAATTTTCAACTAATATTCAATTGAGGTCTTTCTGTTTTGAGCTTAGCGATAGGTTTTTATGTACACTTTCCAATACTGAGTAGGTACTGGAGATGGTTGTTTTTTGGGCCAGTGATAAATGCTTTGATTTGTTAACCCCCAGAAAAAAATAATACAATCAAACCTTATCTAACTTAGATTAGAAGTTAATTTTTAGGTTAGGTTACCTTGAGTTACGTTTCCTTTTAATTACTAAAAGAAAGCTTTTCACAAAAGGTAAAAAAAATATTAATGTTTCCATTGTACATCTCACGATGTTGGATAATTTACATAATAAATAAACCATCTGTTTATTTATCCAATTTTCAGCCTTTAAAAAAATTATCCTGTCAAGTTGTTCATGAAATTATTATAATCATAACCATAATTTTTAAAGGGGTGGACCGGTAAGCCAGCAGAAGGCTTGGACAGATGACCAAAAGCTGCAGTGGCGGGTCATCCTATGACGAAGACCCGCGTCCAGAAACACTTGTCCTGTTTCCTGACAGATCTTACCTAACTTAACCTGACCAGTTGTTTGAATTTGTAAAAAATAATTGTATATTCCAATCCATTTATTGACAGCTCTAGTTAAAACTTACATTATGAAAAACCACAGGAATGACATTTTCATCATCGGTATTGATATGTGAGGACTCAGTCCATTTATTGATGACAGCATTATAAAAATTTTGAAAACTATAACACTATATATATATATATATATATATATATATATATATATATATATATATATATATATATATATATATAATATAATATATATATATATATATATATATATATATATATATATATATATATATATATATATATATATATATATATATATATATATATTTCAATAAACCGGCCGTATCCCACCAGGTGGCCCAAAAAGAAAAAAAGTTTCTCTTTTTAACTTCATTAATATATACACGGAAAGGGGTTACTAGCCCCTTGTTCCCGGCATTTTACTCCCCACTTACGACATGCATGGCTTACGGAGGAATAATTTTGTTCCACTTTCCCATGGAGATAAGAGGAAATAAACAAGAACAAGAAGTAGTAGTAAGAAAATAGAAGAAAACCCAGAGGGGTGTGTATATATATGCATGTGTTGTGTGACCTATTTGTAAATAGAAGTAGCAAGACGTACCTGAAATCTTGCATGTTTATGAGATAAAAAAGACACCAGCAATCCTACCATCATGTAAAACAAATACAGGCTTTCGTTTTACACTCCCTTGGCAGGACGGTAGTACCTCCCTGGGTGGTTGCTGTCTACCAACCTACTACCTAGGATATATGTATATATATATAATCTCCAAATAGATATATAAATGAGATATAGGATGTAATGAGAGCTGTATATTTAACTCTGCGATCCTTTAATTATGGATCTGAATATACAGTTCTCACTTCGAGTGTTTCCGTTTATCTCCATGCGGATTTATGTGTTATAATGATCAGTTTTTATTTCAGTACTGTCATCATATTGGTGTAAATAAATTACTATCATTGCTTCAAATAGAGTAGAATGTCTAAAATATTTATTGGTAAACATTGATACCAGTCATTCATTTCACAATAAAAAGATATATGTTACCATTTTGAGACTGATTAATGAAAGTCAATTCTGGCATTACATCAACCAGAATATTGATGTCGGAAATAACTAGAAAGCCAAAACTACTATTTTTGAGTTACACAGCTGCATGTCATGTTTATATATCTTTCTGTTTTTGTGTTCTCTAAATATCGTAATTGTTGTTCTTCAATTCTGACTTTATCTGTTTTATCGTCGTCTTGCCTTTAGTTGTATGACATATCTCATAACTTGTAGATGCATGGCTCACGGCTACCCTGTGATGGTTGTGGTAATAATGGCTTCAGAGGAGAGGTTTCTGACCAGGCACTCTGGTTGACAGTAGTTGGTCTGGCTAATCAGTGACCGTTTCGGAATTTAAGTGAATTTTCGGTCTCCTCATGAAGATACTTAAGGGGTCTTGATGAGGTGTTGAAAAGCTTTGGCGCTCAAAATGCGAATTTCATTATTTCGTGGAAGTAACTGATTGTGTAATCCATACAGCATCTGTACGTTCACTTGCCTTGGAGTTTTATGTTCCTGCGCTGAGCTCCTGATGCAGACTATTTATTACACCCCAACTTTTTCATTACGGCTTTTTATCACATTCATTGTCTCCCGCTCTCGTAAGGATGTGATAAATGGTTTTGAAAACCGACAAGTTGAAGATTGAGACACTTATGCAACATATGGGAATCTTTATTAAGGAAACGTTTCGCCATACAGTGGCTTCATCAGTCCAATACAAAGCAGAAAGTTGTAAGAAGAGGAGGAGTTTGAGGTAATCAGTCCCTCGGCCTGGAGTCGATGTGTTCAGTCCATCAATCTTGTAGAAAATACAGGCATAGGGCCGTAGAAGTGGCTTATATATTGTAGTCAGGTGAGGCGAAGCAGGAGGAGGCAGGGTCATAGTGGTACCATCCACTAGTCGAAGTAGGTCTTCGTCCAAAAGTTGGACAAGTATTGAAGAATTTCTTGTATCAAGATCCCATGATGTTGCAGTGTCTGACCTTGACAGACACTGCAACATCATGGGATCTTGACAGACACTGCAACATCATGGGATCTTGATACGAGAAATTCTTCAATACTTGTCCAATCTTTGGACGAAGACCTACTTCGACTAGTGGATGGTACCACTATGACCCTGCCTCCTGCTGCTTCGCCTCACCTGACTACAGTATATAAGCCACTTCCACGGCCCTATGCTGTACTTTTTACAAGATTGATGGACTGAACACATCGACTCCAGGCCGAGGGACTGATTACCTCAAACTCCTCCTCTTCTTACAACTTTCTGCTTTGTATTGGACTGATGAAGCCACTGTATGGCGAAACGTTTCATTAATAAAGATTCTCATATATTGCATAAGTGTCTCAAACTTTAATTCCCATATGTTGCATAAGTGTCTCAATCCTCTCGTAAGGAGTTACTTCAGTATGCAATTTGCAACTGCTCCTTCCAGTATTTTCCCTGATGTAACTATTCTATGTTCTCTCGCATTTAGCCATGTTTTCCCCTTCTATAGCTATTTCCCTGTAGCCATACATGATGTATTAAATTAGATAGGTAGGTTTTGCTTTTAAATGTTCAAATGTGTTATCGTAGGTCTCCATAATTTTACAGTTTGTACTTGTTTATTGCTACTGTCATCTTTCCCCTCACTTGTGTGACAGGATAAGCTCAACAGAGCTGGTCGCTATAGCTCTCGCTTCACACGGCGAGGGTCTGCGTTCGATTCCCAGCGCGGGGAGAAACATTGGGCGTGTTTCTTAACACCGTTTGCCTATCTTCACCCATCAGTAAAATGGGTACCTAGGAGTTAGTCGACTGGTGTGGGTCGCATCCTGGGACAAGGACCTAATTTGCCCGAAATGCTCTGCATAACAAAGGGTTTTCTATATAGTACAGTATGTTATTGATGTCAGCTAGGCCTGTATACCTTGTACATGTACTTGTAGTAAATAGATATTATTATTATAATGTTCAAGGAGAGGCTTCATGCAGCAGTATAATGTTCCACATCCTTTGCTAGTCCTGCTGCTGGGTAATTACAGCAATGATGATAGTTGATGATGAGAATGTTAATGATGATACTTGATGATGAAGATAAAGGTAACTTTGATGTTGCAGTCTACCGTACGTGTGGGCAGAGGACATCACAAAAGGTGTCTTACTTCAAGAATGTGCAGTACCCGCTCTCAGACCCAGCCCAGGAGTCCTGCTCCTTCCAAGTCGTCAAGCATTCTAACGAGTACTGTGGCCTCAAGTATGTTCCTCATCACCCTCATTATTTTTATTACATTGTCGCTGATAAATATAATTATAGCTGATCTTTGGTTACAATGATAGTTCGCTACTGTTTGGGCTCACTTTTTTTTTTAATTGGCTAGTTTCAAAATTACATTAATATTAATTACAAACCGATTTGTCCTAAAACATCAACTGGATAAAAAAAAAATATTTGTAGAGCTGCTGAAGTACCTTCTACCCACAACCAAATAATCCGGGTTTAATGTTGGTTGAGTGGAGACTGGCAACTATCCTTAAACCTGTTGCCTTAGTTTGCCTAGTAGTACCTAGGTGTTAATAGTGTTGTGGGTCGCATCGTGGGAGCGTGGTGGTTCTAGCCTATGTAGAATATTGTAAACTCAGCGGAGTTACATTGAGTTTACTGTAACTTGTAATCCTTAATTTTGTTAGGGATTATCTGTGTGGATTAGACATGGGGGAAACTGTGGCCTTAATTATCTTAAAGCTTAACACCTTCACCTAAATAAATAGATGATGAAGCGATGAAAGTGCCACACAGGGTAGTACGTCTTGTCTTAGGTATGATGTAATTAAGTTATGAAGATATATTTCCCTCGTTACGCTATGAAGACGCATGCACGCGCACACACACACACACACACACACAGGCTGGGCCAGGAGCTGAGTCTCGACCCCTGCAACCACAAATAGGTGAGTACATACACACACACTCTCACTGGTATATATAACTTTAAACTGAATGTACCGTATTAACTACTTGTTCCTTATAAATCTTCATAAGGTTTGATTATTCTGTCCTTAAATGGTAATTTTCAAATGCAGTTCTTTGCTGCTACGTAATCATAATGCTTAGTATTCAGATAATGTTGACCCAGATGGGTGCGTATTATAAGTAAGATGGAGTATTGTGTTGTCAGGGTAGAGATGGAGGATGCGAACCTGCCCACCAGGAAGTTCGGTCAGTGTACAGACATCAGCTACCAGGTGACTGGCATTCACAGCAACAGACTACAGCCAAAGTGTGGTCTTCTCACCGGAGATAAATGTGAGTACACACACACACACACACACACACACACACACATACACATACATACATACACAATGTTAGGAAGTATTTCTTCAGTCACAGAATTGTCAGGAAGTGGAATAGTCTGGGAAGTGATGTTGTGGAGGTAGTATCCATACATAGTTTAAGGAGAGGTATGATAAAGCTCATGGAGCGGGTAGAGTAACCGCGTAGCGGCCAGTGAAAAGGCGGGGCCAGGAGCTATGACTCGACCCCTGCAACCACAACTAGGTAAGTACACACACATGACATAGCAGCGAAAGCAAAATCTGACCCAAAGCTGTTGTACAGCCACATCAGGAGGAAAACAACAGTTAAGGACCAGGTTATCAGGCTAAGGAAGGAAGGAGGAGAGATCACAAGAAACGACCGCGAAGTGTGTGAGGAACTCAACATGAGATTCAAAGAAGTGTTCACAGAGGAGACAGAAGGGACTCTAGAAAGACAGAGAGGTAGGGTACACCATCAAGTGTTGGACACAATACATGCAACCGAGGAAGAAGTGAAGAGGCTGCTGAGTGAGCTAGATACCTCAAAGGCGATGGGGCCTGACATCTCTCCATGGGTCCTGAGAGAGGGAGTAGAGGCGCTATGTGTACCCCTAACAACAATATTCAACACATCTGTCGAAACAGGGAGATTACCTAAGGTATGGAAGACAGCAAATGTAGTCACAATTTTTAAAAAATGAGACAGACATGAAGCACTAAACTACAGACCAGTGTCACTGACATGTATAGTATGCAAAGTCATGGAGAAGATTATCAGGAGAAGAGTGGTGGAACACCTAGAAAGGAATGAGCTTATCAACGACAGCCAACACGGTTTCAGGGACGGGAAATCCTGTGTCACAAACCTATTGGAGTTCTATGACAGGGTGATAGCAGTAAGACAAGAGAGAAAGGGGTGGGTAGATTGCATTTTCTTGGACTGTAAAAAGGCTTTTGACACAGTTCCACACAAGAGATTAGTGCAAAAGCTGGAGGACCAGGCAGGTATAACAGGGAAGGCATTACAATGGATCACGGAATACCTGTCAGGAAGACAGCAGCGAGTCATGGTACGTGGCGAGGTGTCAGAGTGGGCGCCTATGACGAGTGGGGTTCCACAGGGGCCAGTTCTAGGACCAGTTCTGTTTCTGGTATTTGTGAACGACATGACGGAAGGAATAGACTCCGAAGTGTCCCTGTTTGCAGATGATGTGAAGTTGATGAGAAGAATTCAGTCGGGCGAGGATCAGGCAGAACTACAAAGGGATGTGGACAGGCTGCAAGCCTGGTCCAGTAATTGGTTCCTTGAGTTCAACCCCACCAAGTGTAAAGTCATGAAGATTGGGGAAGGGCAAAGAAGACCGCAGATGGAGTACAGTCTAGGGGGCCAGAGACTACAAACCCCAGTCAAGGAAAAATATATTGGGGTGAGTATAACACCAGGCACATCTCCTGAGGCGCACATCAACCAAATAACTGCTGCAGCATACGGGCGCTTAGCAAACCTAAGAACAGCATTTGACATCTCAATAAGGAATCGTTCAGGACCCTGTACACTGTAAGTTAGGCCCATATTGGAGTATGCAGCACCAGTTTGGAACCCACACCTAGCCAAGCACGTAAAGAAACTAGAGAAAGTGCAAAAGTTTGCAACAAGACTAGTCCCGGAGCTAAGGGGTATGTCCTACGCGGAGAGGTTATTGAAATCGACCTGCCGACACTGGAAGACAGGAGAGATAGGGGGACATGATAACGACATATAAAATACTGAGAGGAATTGACAAGGTGGACAGACAGAATGTTCCACAGATGGGACATAGCAACAAGGGGACACATTTGGAAGTTGATGACTCAGATGAATCAAAGGGATGTTAGGAAGTATTTCTTCAGTCACAGAGTGGTCAGGAAGTGGAATGGTTTGGGAAGCTATGTAGTGGAGGCAGGATCCATTCATAGCTTTAAGAAGAGGTATGATAAAGCTCATGGCGCAGGGAGAGTGACCCAGTAGCGGCCAGTGAAGAGGCGGGGGCCAGGAGCTATGAGTCGACCCCAGCAACCACAACTAGGCGAGTACACACACACGCATATACAACAGGCCTAGTGTCTAATCGATGTGCCTAGGACAAAATGGTAACACACACACACACACACACACACACACACACACACACACACACACACACACATATGAAATAAGATCTCTGTAAACAAGTGATATCACAATATACAGAACTACTACTGTGAAAAATAGTGAAATTCTAAGCATTTTCGCGATTTATCATACATTATCAAAAGAGCTTGGAAATTCACTTGTTTTATTCACAGTGATTGTTTTGCATATACATATATATATATATATATATATATATATATATTATGTGTGTGTGTGTGTGTGGATGATTTTTAAGAAACTTATTTTCTTCACTGGCAGATATATATGACTTTAGGGTGCCTGATTTAATGATCCATGTGAACGCCACCCAGCCATCCAGTGCCATGTGGAGCATGAAAGTAACACAGATCCCCTGTAGTGAATACTCCGGCGAGGACGCTACTGGCATCTCCGGGGGAAGTGTTGACATCGGCACTGTAGGAGGCACCGGAGGAGGCACCGGAGGTGGCGCTGGCAGTGTTCCAGGTAATTATAGCAACACCGCTTGTAAATTTAACCATAATGTTAAAGAAGATAGAGAACATTTAGCTTGAAGGGACTGGTTATACGGGGAGTGAGAAATACAATCGTAATTATATTCAGCTGTTGAATGTATAATGATTGTGTTTCCCCCCCACTGGGTCGCTGTGCCTTGATTAGACACGGCCGTCATGGTAAAATACATCTAAAATAAATCCAAAAATAAGATTGTTCTCACTGGCCAACCGTGCAGCTCAGCTACAGTTCAGAGGAAACAACATGGATGTTAAAAGTATTGTTTGTACCGAAGATTGTGAGCCTTGCATTATGATGACAAATATATATCTAGATAAACAAGAATGACTGATTATGTATAAAAATATTTACCGGTTGTGCATAGTTATTTAGGAGCTTATTGATAAACTTTATTTTATTGCTGTAAAACTAAATTATTTATTCACTTATAATTTCCTGATGTTTTTCTTCATATTGCTTTTAAAATACTAATATTACCACCACTAATAATAATAATAGTGAATAGCTGATTTATTCATTAACAAAACTAACTAAAAGACGGGGAGAAAGAGAAGGAAGTAGTATATGGAACAGAGTAGTAGGTAGGTGGCTATTTGTTTTTCATGGGAAAACAAGAACATTACTGATAACGCTGGTCTGGGTCACCTGACGACCCACTTACTGGAGCTGTTGCTTGTGGCAGGCGGTTTGACAGAATACCTTTCTGTCTGTACGTACCTGCTAACGATTAAGTAAAGTTTTTGTGAATTATTATTATTATTATTATGTGAATTACCTGCAGGAGGTTTACAGGACATTACCTGAATTATTACCTGCAAGTAATTTGGGTGAGGTAAGTGGGTCTTAGTCACAGCAGGTCGTCAAACTGTCACTCCCTCGATGCCCACTCCCTACCACCCACACAAAAAGCTAGACCAATTAATACCAATAATGGTAAATTATAAAATAATATGGACTATATGATTAGGCTTGCTGGGTACACAAAATAAATTGGTATTAACACTTACCATTTAATTACTGGAAGACACTTAATGCTGATGGAACACACCCTAACCTTACCCTGGTTAAATTCAATATGGCGTCTCTCCCTCTCTGGCGTCACTCCCTCACTTGAAATTTCTCGAAGGGTCCAAATAGCATCACATTCTAATACGCAATTATTATGTTATTCATTTGTATTCTCTACATTTAGGAATGTAAAAAAATCCACAAAAGTCTAGATATTTAATGTTAAGATAGTCGGCACACTAACATCTGTAAAAGCAGTCGAAATTTAAAAACTAGAGCCTTGAACAGTGATTACCCGACCTAGATTTTTCTGCTGCGCACAGCAGGCCTCTGCTTTTTTTGTTTGCGCATCAAAACTTTTTATCGACTTTACCTTTGTGGTATTTTATAAATGGAATTTTTTTTATTAATAGAGGACAGTCTAACCGAACTAAACCTAACCTAACCTAAATAAATTAAATCGAGAGTTTGCGGCAAACCATATGTGAGTAATGCACATAGATATGCGAGGATTGGTTGTGAGGGCAGTGATGCTCTCATCAGTGTTCGTGTTGGACGTAGAGACTGGCATGTGCTCTTGTCATGGAGAGGCGACTATATCACTGCAAAATCGGGTTTTGTTGACAATCCAACACTTTTTGACCGAGTCCCATTTGTCAGAGAGCACATGGACTTAAAATTAACTCCTTTATATGCTTGCACTGTCCGCATGTCTCTAAAAGCCTAACCTTTATTTCAAATTCACTCTGTGACTTCTTAACTGAAATTAGTTTACTAAACTATGACTTCTTCCATTCATCTTTGTACTCGCCATCCACGCTTCTGTCCTCTAACATATGCACCACTTCAAGCAACGCTGAATAATTCGCCTGGGTTCAATGATTTTTGCGAATATAATACAAAAAAATCACCAGTTGCCCATGAAAAATTTTAGAGGATGATTGTAAACCGTCTCAATGGAATTAAAACATTTGTCTCCGCTGTTACATGGCTTCATGCAAGGAATAAGTGTGCGTCATTGCATAACTGCTTTCCTCGCCCTGCACACAGACAGCTACAACAACTTCCTTGATCATAAGGCTGCCTTTGATGTTGCCAGCCGATATGCCATCCAAAGTGAACCTGCCAGAATTGATGGTGGATGGCTTCTACGCTGGATTAGAGACTATCTGTTCAACAGTAAGTCATCTGTGCTATTTCATGGGCATAGAAGATCGTAGCTAATAATGGAACTTGGTGCTCCATAAGGTGTCTCAATTCCACTTGAGTTAATTATCTAATTAATGCTTTACTAAATTATTTGCCTATGCTACTCAGTCATAATATGATTAGCTTTGCTGATGTAATTATTCACACCACTGGATACACCAACACTCAGAGCATCTATAACCAAGTGTCAAATATAGGTTTTAATTCCCTACATAGGAAGGTGTAGATAACAAAAAAGGAAAAAGGCACAATACCGTGACTGGAACAATACACAAGATCGTCCCTCAATTTGGATTTATTGTAACCAGACGTTATTGCTAATACAAAGAGCGTTTAAGCGCACTTACGGCTGTAGCAGGGCCTGAAACAATTGAAAAGTGAAATACCTTTGTTATAATTTTGAAAGGTTTCAAGAGTTTGCCTGCCCCCGCAGCCCGGCCATGGGTCAGGCTTGACTGGTGCTTGTCTGGTCAACCAGTATGTTACTGCCGGCGGCCCGCTGGTCCATGAGGATCATCCTAGGAAGTCTATATCCACTAAAATACTTAACAGTCGGTAAGAACTTGATATTCCTAGCATCAAAGATCACATCATTGAATTTCCCGTCATTGGCATTATGCACAGGCAACCCCACTGAAGTTCTCCAAACTTTCTTGAGAACAAGTGAGAACTCATCCAAATGAATCATAAAACCTGAAAATGAAACTTAAGTGAATGAAATATATGACATACCAAGAAAGACAACAGTGACACTTTTTTGAACTATGGTAACATTATCGCTTTCCAAATTGCTATACCTCTGCCTTTTCCTTCCAAGAACTTAATCTTCGTCTCCAAGTCAAGCATGATTCTTTAATTTGAATAGATGGTTTAATCATAGCTTTCTTTATTCTACACTTTCCGTTGATGACTACCTCCATCAGCCCACTGGTGAAGCCTGTAGCGCTATGGTTAATTAAGTTTAAAGCCTATCGACTACTCTAGGGTCACTAAGGTTGTATTTTATTTCTTCCAAATACTATATTAAACTTCACTTATAAAACTATTTACTAACCTGGTTGGTTGGATTTAAAGCACTATTTACTAACCTGGTTGGTTGGATTTAAAGCCTAATGACTATAGTGTTAATAAGGCTGCACTTAACCTGTTCGCCACTAGTCATGATTAATCTCTTAAAATGGATTAAAAATTATAGGGCGTTTGATCAGCATGCAGTGTTTATTGAGGATAGAGTCCTACGCGTGGAATATAAAATAGCTATTTATTTTAAGCTCAGATCAACATTTATACTGATCGTCCTGTGTATATATATATATATATATATATATATATATATATATATATATATATATATATATATATATATATATATTATATATATATATATATATATATATTATATATATATATATATATATTATATATATATATATATATATATATATATATATATATATATATATATATATATATATATATATATATATATATATATTTATATTTATATATATATATATGCAAAAAGATCACAGTAAACAGGTGATATCAAACTATGCAAGACAACCACTATGAAAATAGAGGAATTCCAAGTGCTTTCGTGACTACTCACATTATCAATATATATATATATATATATATATATATATATATATATATATATATATATATATATATATATATATATATATATATATATATATATATATATTGTTAAGAAAGCCTAGGAACGAATGGATTTGTCAGTTAAAACAGAGTAGGGAGTTAGTAGATGGAGAGCTGGAGGTATTGGGTAGATGGCGGGAATATTTTGAGGAACTTTTAAATGTCCATCAAAAAAGGGAGGCGGTAATTTCATGCGCTGGCCAGGGAGGTATAACATTGTTTATGAGTGAAGAAGAGCAGGATGTGAGTGTGAGGAAGGTGCGTGAGGCATTATGGAGAATGAAAGGGGGGTAAAGCAGCTGGAACTGACGAGATCATGACAGAAATGTTAAAAGCAGGGGGGATATAGTGTTGGAGTGGTTGGTATTTTTGTTTAATAAATGTATGAAAGAGGGGAAGGTACCTAGGGATTGGCAGAGAGCATGTATAGTTCCTTTATATAAAGGGAAGGGGGATAAAAGAGATTGTAAGAATTATAGGGGAATATGTTTACTGAGTATACCAGGTAAAGTGTATGGCAGGGTTATTATTGAAAGAATTAGAGGTACGACAGAGAGTAGGATTGCAGATGAGCAAGGAGGCTTTAGAGTGGGTAGGGGATGTGTAGAACAAGTGTTTTCAGTGAAGCATATATGTGAACAGTATTTAGATAAAGGTAGGGGAGTTTTCATTGCATTTATGGATTTAGAAAAGGCATATGATAGAGTGGATAGGGGAGCAATGTGGCAAATGTTGCAAGTGTATAGAATAGGTAGTAAGTTACTGAACGCTGTAAAGAGCTTTTATGATAGTGAGGCAGATAGTTAGGGTGTGTAGGAGAGAGGGAGATTACTTCCTGGTAAAAGTAGGTCTTAGACAGGGATGTGTAATGTCACCATGCTAGGGTGTTGGGGAGAGGGGTGGGATTAAATTATGGGAAATTAAATGCAAAATGGGAGTTGACACAGTTACTTTTTGCTGATGGTACTGTGCTTATGGGAGATACTAAAGAAAAGTTGCAAAGGTTAGTGGACGAGTTTGGGAGGGTGTGTAAAGGTAGAAAGTTGAAAGTGAATATATATAAGAGTAAGATGATGAGGGTATCAAACGATTTAAATAAAGAAAAATTGGATATCACATTGGAGAAAGGAATTATGGAAGAAGTGAATGTTTTCAGATATTTGGGAGTTGACTTGTCAGCGGAGGGGTTTATGAAGGATGAGGTTAACCATAGAATTGATGAAGGAAAAAAGATGAGTGGTGCATTGAGGTATCTGGAGACAAAAAACGTTATCCATGGAGGCAAAGAAGGGAATGTACGAAAGTATAGTGGTACCAACACTCTTATATGGGTGTGAAGCATGGGTTGCAAATGCTGCAGCGAGGAGGAGGCTGGAGGCAGTGGAGATGTCTTGTCTAAGGGCAATGTGTGGTGTAAATATTATGCAGAAAATTCGGAATGTGGAAATTAGGAGAAGGTGTGGAGTTACTAAAAGTATTTGTCAGAGGGCTGAAGAGGGGTTGTTGAGGTGGTTTGGTCATTTAGAGAGAATGGAGAGCGTATAAATCTGTAGGGGAAGGAAGACGGGGTAGGGGTCGTCCTAGAAAAGGTTGGAGGGAAGGGGTAAAGGAGGTTTTGTGGGCGAGGGGCTTGGACTTCCAGCAAGCATGTGTGAGCGAGTTAGATAGGAGTGAATGGAGACGAATGGTTTTTGGGACATGACGATCTGTTGGAGTGTGAGCAGGGTAACATTTTGTGAAGGGATTCAGGGAAACCAGTTAATTGATTTAGTTGGACTTGAGTCCTGGAAATGGGAAGTACAATGCCTGCACTTTAAAGGAGGGGTCTGAGATAGTGACAGCTGGGAGGGACTATTCTCAGCTGTCGTATCTGAGCTCCTCTGCAAAGACAGTGATTATGTATGAGTGTGGTGAAAGTGTTGAATGATGATGAAAGTATTTTCTTTTGGGGATTTTCTTTTTTGGGTCACCCTGCCTCGGTGGGAGACGGCCGACTTGTTGAAAAAAAAAAAAAAAAAAAATATATATATATATATATATATATATATATATATATATATATATATATAATAAAATTGCCTAAACTGGTTTATACACCCTATGAGGTGTCCTTTCATTGAACTTGACACACTAATATACTGAACTGAATTCCGAATATTTCGGAATAAATAATAAATATGTTAGTGTTGATACAAATGTGTTGGTGTTGCAGTATTCCCACCACTGCTGCCGAAGCCTCCCATTATACCTCTGCCCATCGTTCCACCCGCCAGCGAATCTGTATGTGGCATCAAGGGGCCTTCCTTCAACCAGGGATCTCGCAATGTGAGTGTCTTCCTTTTATAAACGCTTTCTCAGACCAGCTACCTTGTTCAAATAAATGTTTTGTCACCCACTGTTTTAGGTGGCATCTTGGAGGGAGGAGGTTTGAATACTTTAGGTCGGACTGGACTCTGAAAAGAACTGAGGTAGGACAATGGTTCTTATATATAAATTAAACTTTGTAAAATACTATGCATCTTTCAGCCATCCGCTCCCAGACGCCTTGAATTTTTGGATGCCTTGGAGCCTGAAAGCTCTAGACGCAAAGGTGGACATCGCAGACCAGTTGACAGCATGCGCAAAAGAGAGCATGATGGTCACAGACCCAATAGGCGCAGACCTGGGTCTTCAAATAACAGTCCTCTTGAAGACCAGCTGAGAGAAAGACAAAACGCTGCTGTGAACTCTTCGGAGGTTAATTCTTCGGGGACCGGAGTTATCAACACCAGAGCCTGGGGTGGACCTGACCTCTCTGACACACTCTTCGCTCATTGTAAGTTTTTTTTTTTTCAGTACGAGCAGGTAAATCCCACATAAATGAAACTTTAAATACAGAGTAGAGAAGATCGGAGACCTTCATCAGATGTGCTGAAGAGGATCCGTGAGATCAAATACAGATTCTTGAAGAATAAGTCACAATTCTGTGAGTGGAACAATTTGAGGAGTAAAGTACGGACCATGTATAGACCCATCCTGGACCATATTAATCACAGTTGTGAGTGTATAATGGCCCAGGACGAACCGATACGTCGTCTGAAATTTCCTTTTCAGTGTCGGTTAATAGTAAATACAGATAATTTCTATCCCGTATGTTTTTTTTTCTATGTGAGATTTACCTGTTTATTGATCTGCGTTTGACACTTACCGTCGTTTCTTCCAGAACATTTTTGTGTTTGTTTTCTTATTCTGGTTGCGTTAAATATTAACTTTGCTTGCGGATGTAATTGAAGCTATAAGAAAGAAGGAAATATAAATTTTACACACTTGATTGTCAATTTATATAGGAATTTCTAGAACAATTTTCTTCCAATGTCGAGAATGTGATTTTTTATGTATTTTTTTTCACCAAACAGATGCAGGAGACCGTAGTATCTTCTCCAACCGCATCACATTTGGTCAGGTAGCTGGGCTTCACGAGTTTCCATGGCTGGTGGCCATGACAGTCAATGGAAGGTTCCACTGTGGCGCTTCTCTCATTGGTGACTACTGGATCCTCACAGCAGCTCACTGTGTCAACTCGTAAGTACTTTTTTAGTATTATTATTATTATTATTGTATTTATATTTCAGAGTATCCATAATACACCTCACATACAAACAGCTAGTCAATACACTGTTTTGTGTCGACTTTATCTTCAACTGAGGTTGTCGGGTGTGGATTCAATCCTGGCAAGAGGTTTGTCTCTGCATGCCCAGTAGTGAGTATACTTAATATTTACTCAGCTATGTGAACACAACCAGTGCAAGGTTTGAATGATTCTTGTTTGCCTTGTTAGTGTGTATTGTACACTGTTGTGTGGACTCAGTTTTGATTAGCACACATATGCCCTGTGAACTTGGGAGTCATATGATAGTGGAGTTACACATCTTTATACTTGTGTGGGTCTTAAGATTTTATGATTAGTCCAAGAATGGTCTTAGAATGGGCATCCATTGTGGGTTGGGCATCCATTGTGGTACACGGATTGACTTGTAATCAAGTATTACTTGAGTTATATGATGTATTGTGACTATAGATTCTCATGAAGACTAAATATATTTGAACACAATGTCTATAATTATTAAAAAATATATTAATGAATATTTTTTGTTTTATGAAATCCCTGGCCTGGTGAACGTAAGTGAAGTTTTCGATTTATAACTGGGAGATGTTTGAATACAAGAAGCCATGTTTTGGAAGCAGAGGCAAGCATGTCTTTGAATGATGTAGAAAGATACTGGGGTGTAAGATGAGGGTAATAGTATTCATGAACACAAGAGGTGAGATGAATGTTGGTGAGAGACGGATTATGGGTGTTAAAGGAATGTTTAGGGAATTTTGACTCCAGCGGGAAAAAATATTTTGCAAAACTTTATTGTAAATGTGGAAGTGAATTTCCAGACGTAAATGACAATAAGGGGACCTTTGAGTAGTAGTTACAAAAAGGTTTGGTAATAAATTATAATGAACATGTTTCAATTAAAAAAAAGGGACATGTCTTCAATGTATGATGAAGTGCACACTAAGGACAAACTTCTGAACATTTTGTGTGGGATATTGTAAACAAATCAGTGGAACTTTTCTTACTAGAAAATTGCAGCTGGGGGTCCTCTCTCCTGGTGGCCGTCAAACAAAATGTTCCTTGCAGTAACAACGGTAGGACGGTATGTGAATATTAAAATAGTATAAAATATCGACAGGTTGGTAGGTAAGACATGTGCAACAGTTATGTTTCTTTATTCCAAAACATTTCGCCTACACAGTAGGCTTCTTCAGTCAAGTACAGAAAAGTGGGTAGAAGCAATAGAGATGTGAAGACGATGTAATCAGCCCTTGAAAAAGTAGCTTTGAGGTGGTCAGTCCCTCAGCCTGGAGAAGTGTTTGTTCCATAGTCTAGTATTTGTTTCAGACTATGGAACAATACTCTTCTCCAGGCTGAGGGACTGACCACCTCAAAACTACGTATTCAAGGGTGATGGACTGATTACATCGTCTTCACATCTATACTGCTATCCACTTTCTGTACTCACTGAAGAAGCCTACTGTGTAGGGGAAACGTTTCGGAATAAAGATACCTAACTGTTGCACATGTGTCTTACCTACCAGGGCTTTAAGTATTAAATTAATCGTATTCTCATAACACATAACAATATCTTCACTGACTGACAATTAAAAATTGACTTTATGAATATACTTTGTATTTCTGTGATGAATACGTCGCCTTCCTACATCTCGCAACAAATCCGCAAATTGTGAATATGAATATAAACAAACGACGTTTCGAGCGGTCATGAACCATTATTAGCTTTTAGGTTGACAGCTGTATTATACTTCCCTTATCCATCTTGTGGGCGATACCCACGTTACCCATCATGTTGGGGAAGAGGGTAGTAAAAAATAAAATAGCAAAAACACTCCTTACCCATCCTGTGGGTGGTAGTGAAAAGACTACTGACTGAGGCCCATAATAGAACAATTTAGCTTTCATTGCCCAGTTGTGGGTTGTGAATTGTTCCGGCCACGGTACTCTGATTTTGTTCGTCACGAGAGACTAATCCAATTCCTTTTCTCCTCAGGTACACCAGTAACCCCAGTGCCATCAGCCTGTCTCTCGGGGACTGGGACCTGTCCACTGAAAACGATGGGCCGAGTGTATCAGCAAAGATCTCTAAGATCACAGTGCATCCCAGTTACTCTCGCAGTACCCTGCAGAACGACTTGGCTGTCGCCAAACTTTCCTCCAAGATAAATTACTCAGAAGACATACGACCCATTTGTCTACAGTCTAACAGTGAGTACTAATATTTTTACTCGTCAGTTTTTTTTTCATATTCATTTTTATTTGTTGAATTATTATTACACCAATACCACCAATCCAACGACATTCATCTTTGCAAATATACAGGGTCTAAAGCCAGCAACGAACAACAAGATACCTTACATCCGTGGACTGCTTACAGAGTCAAATGCTATGTTTGCGGCTTTCACAGAGACCCACATAAGAGATCACTTGGACAATGAAATATGGATCCCGGGCTACAACCTATACAGATGTGACAGAGTGAAAAGGAAAAAAAGGGGGGGGGGGGTTGGCCTGTATATCACAGTCACTTATATGTTCAGAACTACTAAATGCCTCAAATGATGTAGTTGACGTATTAGCAATAAAGATCGAGAATCAAAACCTGGTCATCGTGGTTGTATACAAGCCTCCGGATGCAACGTCCCAACAATTCCAGGAACATTATTATTATTATTATTATAATCAAATAGAAGCGCTAAACCACAGGGGTCATACAGCGCAATTCCAGGAACAGCTTCTGAAAATTGACCACTGTCTGGAAAATCTTCCAGCTCCTGCCCCCAACATCTTGTTCCTGGGGGATTTCAACCTAAGGCACCTAAAATGGAGGAATATTGCAAACAATGTGGTAGCAGAGATAACACCAGGAGGCAGCTCATATGAAAACTCGCACATATATGAACTTTTAAATCTCTGCACCAAATTCACCTTAAACCAGCAAATAGTAGAGCCTACAAGATTAGAGAATACGCTGGACCTCATCTTCACCAACAATGACGATCTGATACGAAATGTCATAATATAAAAAACAATATACTCAGATCACAACATAATAGAGGTCCAGACATGTATGCGGGGAGCCCCAGATCGACAAAATGTGATCAGCCGCGAGGGAGCCATCTGCAAATTCAACTTCAATAACAAAAACATAAGGTGGGACCAACTAAACCAAGTCCTAAATGATATAAACTGGGAAGATAGCCTAAGCATCACGGATCCTAACCTATGTCTAGAACAAATTAACTCTGTGGCACTTGAGATTTGCTCAAGGCAAATTCCCTTAAGGAAAAGGAGAAGATGTAAACTAGAAAGAGAGAGGCACTCCCTATACAGGCGAAGGCAAAGAATAACGGAGCGGCTACAAGAGGCCAATATATCTGAAATACGTAGGGAGACACTGGTCAGAGAAATAGCAAACATCGAATTAAAACTAAAGGAATCTTACAGGAATCAAGAAACGCGGGAAGAACTAAAAGCCATAAATGAAATTGAAAGAAACCCAAAGTATTTCTTATGCCAAATCAAAGTCGAGAACAACATCCAGTATTGGGCCCCTACTTAAACCGGATGGGTCCTACACAGATGACAGCAAGGAAATGAGTGAGTTACAAAAGTCCCTGTATGACTCAGGTTTTAGCGAGCCGCTAACCAGACTGAAAGTCGATGACTAAATGATTTTTTTATGAGAGTGCCACAGAACTTGGCAGACGCATGCCTATCTGACATTACCCTGACGCCAAATGACTTCGAAAAGGTAATAAATGACATGCCCATGCACTCCGCTCCAGGCCCAGACTCGTGGAACTCCGTGTTCATTAAGAACTGCAAGAAGCCCCTATCACGTGCTTTTAACATCCTATGGAGAGGGAGCATGGACACTGGGGTCGTCCCGCAGTTACTAAAAACAACAGACATAGCCCCACTCCACAAAGGGGACAGTAAAGCAATAGCAAAGAACTACAGACCAATAGCGCTAACGTCCCATATCATAAAAATCTTTGAAAGGGTTCTAAGAAGCAAGATTGCCACTCATCTAGATACCCATCAATTACACAACCCAGGGCACCATGGGTTTAGAGCAGGTCGCTCCTGTATGTCCCAACTACTGGACCACTACGACAAGGTTCTGGATCCTCTAGAAGACAGAATGCAGATGTTATATACACAGACTTTGCAAAAGACTTTGACAAGTGTGACCATGGTGTAATAGCACACAAAATGCGTGATAAAGGAATAACAGGAAAAGTTGGTAGATGGATCTATAATTTCCTAACAAGTAGAACACAAAGAGTAGTAGTCAACAGAGTAAAGTCTGAGGCGGCTACAGTGAAAAGCTCTGTTCCACAAGGCACAGTACTCACTCCCATCCTGTTCCTCATCCTCATATCGGACATAGACAGGGATATAAGCCACAGTGCCGTGTCTTCCTTTGCAGATGACACCCGAATCTGTATGAAAGTGTCCACCATTGAAGACACTGCAAGACTCCAAACAGACATAAACCAAATTTCAATTACTCAGATATGGAAAAAGTAAGGAAATTAAAATCTCATCGGAGTACAAAACTAATTCCAACCACACAATAGAGCGAAAAACTAATGTCAAAGACCTGGGAGT
Source organism: Cherax destructor (assembly GCA_009830355.1). Taxonomy (NCBI): domain Eukaryota; kingdom Metazoa; phylum Arthropoda; class Malacostraca; order Decapoda; family Parastacidae; genus Cherax; species Cherax destructor. Next base: position 58,549 of record WNWK01006230.1, on the reverse strand, counting down.
GATCATGTCAGAGGATCTCACCTTCAAGGACAATAACACTGTAGCAATCGCATCTGCTAGAAAAATGACAGGATGGATAATGAGAACCTTCAAAACCAGGGATGCCAAGCCCATGTTGACACTTTTCAGGTCGCTTGTTCTATCTAGGCTGGAATATTGCTGCACACTAACCGCACCTTTCAAAGCAGGTGAAATTGCTGACCTAGAAAATGTGCAGAGAACCTTCACCCCACGCATAACTGCGATAAACCACCTCAATTACTGGGAACTCTTGAAGTTCCTAAACCTGTACTCCCTAGAACACAGGCGGGAAATATATCTGGAGTTTACCTGGAGAGAGTTCTAGGGGTCAACGCCCCTGTGGCCCGGTCTGTGACCAGGCCTCATGTTGGATCAGAGCCTGATCAACCAGGCTGTTACTGCTGGTCGCACGCAGTCCAACGTACGAACCACAGCCTGGCGGGTCAGGCACCGACTTTAGGTGCCTGTCCAGTGCCTGCTTGAAGACAGCCAGGGGTCTATTGGTAATCCTCCTTATGTATGCTTGGAGGCAGTTGAACAATCTTGGGCCCCTGACACTTATTGTGTTGTCTCTCAACGTGCTAGTGGCACCCCTGCTTTTCATTGGGGGGATGTTACATCGTCTGCCGAGTCTTTTGCTTTCTTAGGGAGTGACACTCGTGTGCAAGTTTGGTACTAATCCCTCTAGGATTTTCCAAGTGTATATAATAATGTATCTCTCCCGCCTGCGTTCCAGGGAGTACAGGTTTAGGAACTTCAAGCTTTCCCAGTAATTGAGGTGGTTTATTGCAGTTATGCGTGCCGTGAAGGTTCTCTGTACATTATTATATACACATGGAAAATTCTTGAGGGATTAGTACCAAACTTGCACACGAAAGTCACTCCCTACGAAAGCAAAAGACTCAGCAGGCGATGTAACATCCCCCCAATGAAAAGCAGGGGTGGTTCTAGCACGTTGAGAGACGACACAATAAGTGTCAGAGGCCCAAGACTGTTCAACTGCCTCCCAGCATACATCAGGGGGATTACCAACAAACCCCTGGCTGTCTTCAAGCAGGCCAGCAGTAACAGCCTGGTTGATCAGGCTCTGATCCAACATGAGTCCTTGTCACAGACCGGGCCGCAGGGGCTTTGATCCCTGGAACTCTCTCCAGGTATACATTTACAACAAATATGTAAACCCGCATGGGTGAAAGTGTTACTTGCAAAGGATACAGACCAGATAAATGTTAAGGATGAAGGAGTAGTAGGTTGGTAGACAGCAACCACCCAGGGAGGTACTACCGTCCTCCCGAGTGTAAAACGAAAGCCTGTATTTGTTTTACATGATGGTAGGATTGCTGGTGTTTTTTTTCTGTCTCATAAACATGCAGGATTTCAGGTACGTCTTGCTACTTCTACTTACACTTAGGTCACACTACACATACATATACGTACACATTTATGTATACACACTCATCTGAGTTTTCTATGATTTTATCTTAATAGTTCTTGTTCTTATTTCTTTTCCTTTCATATCCATTGGGAAGTGGAATAAGAATCTTTCCTCCGTAAGCCATGCGTGTTGTAAAAGTTAACTAAAATGCTGGGAACAATGAGCTAGTAACCCCTTTTCCTGTATAGATTTACTAAAATGAAAAAGAAGAAAACAGTCAAAGTGGGATGTTGTGCGAATGATAGGAAAGAGATGATTGTAGATGTTATGAATGAAAAGAAGCTGGATGTCCTGGCTTTAAGTGAGACAAAGATGAAGAGTATAGGAGAGCTTCAGTGGGGAGAAATAAATGGGATTAGGTCAGTAGTTTCAAATAGAGTTAGAGCTAAAGGCTAAAGAAGGAGTGGCAATAATGTTGAATAATCAGTTATGGCAGGTAAAGTGGGATTATAAATGTATAAATTCAAGGATTATGTGGAGTAAAATAAAGGTTGGATGTAAAAAGTGGGTTATAGTAAGTGTTTATGCACCTGGAGAAGAGAGAAGTGTAGAGGCGAAAGAGATTTTAGGAAATGTTGAGTGAGTGCTTGGGGAGTTTTGAACCAAGTCAGAGTACTTGTGGTTGGGCATCTAAATGCTAAAGTGGGTAAAAATGTTGTGGAGGGAACAGTAGGTAAATTTGGGGTGCCAGGGGTAAATGTAAATGGGGAACCGTTAATTGAGCTATGTGTAGAAAGAGGTTTGGTAATAAGTAATACATATTTTATGAAAAAGAGGATAAATAAGTATACAAGGTATGATATAGCATGTAATGAAAGTAGTTTGTTAGATTATGTATTGGTGGATAAAAGGTTGATGGGTAGGCTTCAAGATGTACATGTTTATAGAGGGGCAACAGATATATTGGATCATTATTTAGTTGTACCTACAGTTAGAGTAAAAGGTACATGGGACAAAAAGAAAATGACAACAAGTAAGACAGAGGTAAAAGTGTATAAACTAAGGGAGGAGGAAGTTAGGGTGAGATATAAGCATCTATTGGCAGAAAGGTGGGCTAGTTCAAGTATGATAGTGGGGAGGTTGAAGAGAGTTGGGATTGTTTTAAAAATGCAGTATTAGAATGTGGGGCAGAAGTTTGTGGCTATAGGAGGGTGGGTGCAGGAGGGAAGTGGAGTGAGTGGTGGAATGAAGAAGTAAAGGGTGTGATAAAAGAGAAAAAGGTAGCTTATGAGAGGTTTTTACAAAACAGAAGTGTTAATAGAAGAGCAGAGTACAATGGACCCCCGAGTTTCGTAAACCCCGGAAATCGTACAATTATGTAAGTATAATATTGTAAGTGCTTGTGGAAGTGTATTTTGGGGGGTCTGAAATAGACTAACCTACGTGACATTTTTCCTTAAGGGAGTAAATTCGTTTGGTAATGGCGCTTGAGCAGACTTCAGGAGTGAAGTTTTTACGAAACTCGGGGGTCCACTATGGAAAGTAAAAGAAAGGTGAAGAGAGTGGTGAGAGAGTGCAAAAGGAGAGCAGATGAAAAAGTGGGAGAGGCTGTCAAGAAATTTTGCTGAAAACAAGAAAAAATTTTGGAGTGAGATAAACAAGTTAAGAAAGCCTAGGGAACGAATGGATTTGTCAGTTAAAAACAGAGTAGGGAGTTAGTAGACGGGGAGCTGGAGGTATTGGGTAGATGGCAGGAATATTTTGAGGAACTTTTAAATGTCGATGAAAAAAGGGAGGCGGTAATTTCATGCACTGGCCAGGGAGGTATAACATCGTTTAGGAGTGAAGAAGAGCAGGATGTGAGTGTGGGGAAGGTGCGTGATACATTACGTAGAATGAAAGGAGTAAAGCAGCTGGAACTGACGGGATCATGACAGAAATGTTAAAAGCAGGGGGGAAATATAGTGTTGGAGTGGTTGGTATTTTTGTTTAATAAATGTATGAAAGAGGGGAAGGTACCTAGGGATTGGCAGAGCATGTATAGTTTCTTTATATAAAGGGAAGGGAGATGAAAGAGATCGTAAGAATTATAGGGGAATAAGTTTACTGAGTATACCAGGTAAAGTATATGGCAGGGTTATTATTGAAAGAATTAGAGGTAAGACAGAAAGTAGGACTGCAGATGAGCAAGGAGGCTTTAGAGTAGGTAGGGGATGCGTAGAACAAGTGTTTACAGTGAAGCATATATGTGAACAGTATTTAGATAAAGGTAGGGAAGTTTTCATTGCATTTATGGATTTAGAAAAGGCATATGATAGAGTGGATAGGGGAGCAATGTGGCAAATGTTGCAAGTGTATGGAATAGGTAGTAAGTTACTGAAGGCTTTAAAGAGTTTTTATGAGGATAGTGAGGCTAAGGTTATGGTGTGTAGGAGAGAGGGAGATTACTTCCTGGTAAAAGTAGGTCTTAGACAGGTATGTATAATGTCACCATGGTTGTTTAATATATATTTATAGATGGGGTTGTAAAAGAAGTAAATGCTAGGGTGTTGGGAAGAGGGGTGGAATTAAATTATGGGAAATTAAATGCAAAATGGGAGTTGGCAGTTAGTTTTTGCTGATGATATTGTGCTTATGGGAGATTCTAAAGAAAAGTTGCAGAGGTTAGTGGACGAGTTTGGGAGGGTGTGCAAAGGTAGAAAGTTGAAAGTGAACATAGATAAGAGTAAGGTGATGAGGGTATCAAACGATTTAAATAAAGTAAAATTGGATATCACATTGGAGAGAGGGATTATGGAAGAAGTAAATGCTTTCAGATAGTATTTGGGAGTTGACTTGTCAGCGGATGGGTTTATGACGGATGAGGAGGTTAACCATAGAATTGATGAAGGAAAAAAGGTGAGTGGTGCGTTGAGGTATCTGTGGAGACAAAAAATGTTATCCATGTAGGCAAAGAAGGGAATGTATGAAAGTATAGTGGTATCAACACTCTTATACGGGTGTGAAGCATGGGTTGCAAATGCTGCAGCGAGGAGGCGGCTGGAGGCAGTGGAGATGTTCTGCCGGAGGGCAATGTATGGTGTAAATATTATGCAGAAAATTTGGAGAGTGGAAATTAGGAGGTGTGGAGTTACTAAAAGTATTTGTCAGAGGGCTGAAGAGGGGTTGTTGAGGTGGTTTGGTCATTTAGAGAGAATGGATGAAAGTAGAATGACTTGGAGAGCGTATAAATCTGTAGGGGAAGGAAGGTGGGGTAGGGGTCGTTTTCGAAAAGGTTGGAGGGAGGGGGTAAAGGAGGTTTTGTGAGCGAGGGGCTTGGACTTCCAGCAAGCATGTGTGAGCATGTTAGATAGGAGTGAATGGAGACGAATGGTTTTTGGGACATGACGATCTGTTGGAGTGTGAGCAGGGTAACATTTTGTGAAGGGATTCAGGGAAACCAGTTAATTGATTTAGTTGGACTTGAGTCCTGGAAATGGGAAGTACAATGCCTGCACTTTAAAGGAGTGGTCTGAGATAGTGAGAGCTGGGAGGGACTTTTCTCAGTTGTCGTATCTGAGCTCCTCTGCAAAGACAGTGATTATGTATGAGTGTGGTGAAAGTGTTGAATGATGATGAAAGTATTTTCTTTTTGGGGATTTTCTTTCTTTTTGGGTCACCTTGCCTCGGTGGGAGACGGCCGTCTTGTTGAAAAAAAAAAAAAAAAAAAAATTATGTAACCTAATATATCACTGTTTGGTACAGACAATGATCTAGAGGGTATGCAGGCCATCGTGTCAGGCTGGGGCAGGAATGAGGATGGTAAACTTCAAAGTCAACTTCACCACCTGCAGGCGAATATTGTCTCCAACAAGGTTTGTGACGAGCGCTGGAATGCTAAAGGCTCTCCAACAGGCTTCATTGTTTCCTCCATGATGTGCATGGACTCAACCAATGGAGATTCTTGCAATGTAAGTTGTACTGTTTACATTTTAGAAATTATTTGCTACCCATACGATAGTAACACTAGTACGTCCAGGTGCTTAAGCTGTATATTTTCTCTGCCTTCATAAACGTCTGTTATTATATATACAGTGGATCTCCGAGTTACGTACACCCCGGAAATCGTACAATTATGTAAGTATAATATTGTATTTGCTTTTGTAAGTGTATTTTTGGGGGGTCTGAAATAAACTAACCTACTTGACATTTTTTCTTAAGGGAGTAAATTCGTTCGGTTATAGCACTTGAGCCGGCTTCTGGAATGAAGTTTTTACGTTACTCGGGGGTCCACTGTACTGTGTAACAATTATTTGTTTTTCATTTTCTTATCTCTACTTTTTCTCTAATCGTCCAGAATACGAAATTTTACGATTTCCTGTCCTAACTGAAATCATCTTCATTCCTTAAATAAATTATTCATTTGTCATGCTTTGTACCATATTCATAGGTTTGATGTAAGGTAGAGGAAGGTAGCTCCAGTTCCCAGTTCGTAAAAGTCAGTTTGCAACTTTAGTATACAGTGGACCCCCGAGTTACGAGCATAATTCATTCCAGAAGGCTGCTCAAGTGCCATTACCGAATTAATTTTCTCCCTTAAGGAATACGTAATGTCTAGTAGGTTAGTCCATTTCAGACCCCCAAAAATACACTTACAAAAGCACTTACAATATTACACTTACATAATTGTACAATTTCCGAGGTGCTCGTAACTCGGGGGTCCACTGTATATAATATTTAATCAGAATGTAGAAATGTACTGTAGTAAAATTTATAGTGTACATTAAAATAATTTATAAAATAACTTTCTGAACTGAAGGCTATTCAATTATTTGGGCTACCCTTTCTCTTCGAAGAGAGTATATTATAATTAAGTAGCAAATCCTTCATGAAATTTAGTATAGTTTATCTAGGATTAAATAAAATATTCATAGCATAGGTGTAAAGTGAAAGGAGGGCCCATTAGAATAACTACAGTAGGCTAAATGCAGCTTTTTTGAAATGTTGTATGGAACTATGCTCAGCAAATTTAAGGCAAAGTGTGAAGAAAAAATTCAGGCTAAAACTACCACTATAATTATTATTATTATTATAATCAGATAGAAGCGCTAAACCACAGGGGTCACTACCACTATAAGCAGATCCTAAACTGAAAAAGCTTTTTATGTCCATCTCTAAGAGCGTGGACTTGGTAATTATTAACACTGAAGGTTATCATGTTAGCAAAATACCCTAACAGCATATAGTACTAACTAATAATTTTAAAATATTAAATTCGTCAAATTTCTTATATTATCCCATTCCAATTTTTTTTTTAATCTGTTACACATACCAAGTGGAACTATGAAAAGTAATGTACAGGTATTGTATTTTCAAACATTATACGTATATAACTCGCCGATGTATGGACAAGGCTCAGACTTCGAAATGAAAAACTTACTAATTACAATGGTTAACTTATTTCAATGTTTGGAATGACATTTTATTAATGAAAAAGTGAGTCTTGTAGAGCAACTTTTTTAGTTAATATCCTAATCATTTAAACCAAAGAAAATGCTTAGTTCTTCATCCAGCAACAATGCTTGAGAGACGGTAATAACCTAAGCACAGTCTATAGAATCTCTACCATGCAAAGGTGAGCCAGCCTGGAGGAGGAATATTTAAAATGAGTTGCGCAGAATTTTTAATGGCACATTTTTCTGCCTGAGCTACCTGCTCTGTCTGGGCTGTTGTTTTTGTGTTATAAATTTTCACTTTTTTAACCTAAGCTTATCCTGTTTTCCAATTATAGGGTGATAGTGGCGGTCCATCTATCATGGAGGAACCTGCAGGCTCTGGAATTTATGTCCAGGTGGGCTTGGTGTCCTTCGGTTCTGGATCTTGCACAGATGAAAGACTTCCAGGAGTATATACGAGAGTGGGCCATTACATGGACTGGATCAAGGCTCAGATGGTCTAATTTTTCTTTGGGTTAATCTTTGGATCACTCACCGTGTATTTGAGTGTATATGTTAAGCAATTTAACACCTAGTGAATGTTTGACCATTTAGTTGAGTGATTTAGTCGATCACTTATTTAATCAGCTGTAATATTCTTTGAACATATTACTTTCCTGTCCATCAATGGATGCTGAAGCTTTTTTGCTAAATGATTTTTTTAACGATTTTCAAGAATTCTTTATTATAATCTGAATAACCTCAATCCTGGAAACAGGGTCAGCTAAATTAAATTACAGTATAACAAAAAAATGCATAGCTTTAATAAAATCTATTTTCTTAGCAGATAATTAAGGTTAAACAACAGTGCATTGGGTATCAACCTGGCACATTAATTAGTGTTTTATTGTTTTCTATTTATTTATCTCACAGGAAAATATTGTAATATTTATTGTAGTTTCAGGTACTGTAGTACTGGTAGCCACATTACACTCAATGTTGAATGTAATTAAATACATTTATCTTTAAAACTCTGTGAATCTTCAGTACAATACATATACATTAGTCACTGTAATTGGAATTTTATGAAGAATTGTTATAATAATAACCATAATTTTAAAAGGAGTGGACTGGTAAGTCAGCGGAAGGACTCGGTCAGATAACCAAAAATCTCTAGTGGCGGGTCATCATATGAATAAAACCCACGTCAAGAAACACTTGTCCTGTTTCCTGACAAACCTTACCTAACCTGGAATTCTATACGAGTTGAATATATATACACCAAGGAGTGTACCCCTCTCAGCGTATATACATATTCAAAAAGTTTACTTTAATATCTCTATTCCATGGGTTAAAGTATTCTTGTCTGGTGATGAAAAGGTAACATACAACCTTAATGATCCTAGTGTAGTCAGTTAGGCTTTAAAATCCCATTAACCAACCAGTTTTATTTTAAATTAACTTTACATTTTATTTCTATGACTAGAAATGAATTAATTTACAATACAGTATCAATATTTTCTCAAAGACCAGAGACTGGTAAAACATCATAAATGTAATTACAGTGGAACCCCGAATATCGGCTGTAATCCATTCCAGGTCGGCCTAAATTCGAAGCAATATTTCCCCTAAGAATTAATGTAGTAAATACAGTTAATCCGTTCCAGACACCCAAAAATAGTAAAAAAAAAAAAATTTTTGTAAAGTTTAACTATAGTTTTATATTTGCAAAACAATGACAATTACATATTAATGAACATTTAAATCATTATAACATACCTGTATTGAAGACTTGTTGGCATATGGAAGTCAGGGAGGAGAGGGAGGAGGAGTTATTGTTTGGAAGGGGAATCCCCCTCCATAATGACTTCAGGTATCAAGTCCCTCTCCGGGGTTATGTACTTCCCTTCTTTGTCTTTTAATGGCACTAAGACCAGCTTGAGAGTCACTGGACCCCTGTCACACAAAAAAACTGTCCAGAGAGCTCTGTTTCTGGCACCTCTTTAAGATTTGCCTGAAGTGGGCCAAGGTTTTGTCACTGAACATGTTGAAGATATGGCTTGTTTCAGCTTGGTCAGGGTGATATTTCTCAGCAAAAGCTTCCACCCTACTCCACATTGCACAAATCTCCTTAATCTCTGAAGAAGGCACCTCCTTCCCTCTCTCTTCCTTTTCCTCTGAAGCAAGTATCTTAGCTGTGGTATGTTGCTGTTCCAGTTGAAAGTGTTGCAGCTCTTCAGTGGTTAGCTCTTCCCTGTGGTCCTCCACCACCACCAACTCTTCCACATCCTCGCCACTCACATCCAACCCCATGGACTTCCCCAAAGACACAATAGATTCCACAACAGGCGTAGGGTTGTCAGGGTCAGCCTCAAACCCTTCAAAATCCTTCTCGAGGATACATTCTGGCCACAATTTTCTCCAAGAAGAATTTAAAGTCCTGGAAGTCACTCCCTGACAAGCCTTACCTATAAGGCCTATGCAGTTGTAGATATTGAAGTGATTCCTCCAGAACTCTCTTAGGGTCAATTCAGTGTCCTAGGTCACTTCAAAGCACCTTTGAAACACTGCTTTTGTGTAGTTTTATTTTAAGTTAGAAATGACCTGCTGGTCCATGGGCTGTATGAGAGGAGTGGTGGTAGGAGGCAAGAACTTCACTGTTATAAAACTGAAATCCCTAGACAATTAGTCTACCAAGTTTGGAAGATGAGCAGGAGCATTGTCCATTACCAGGAGGCACTTGAGTGGAAATATATTTTCCAGGAGGTATTTTTTCACACACGGGCCAAACACTTCATGGACCCAGTCAATGAAAAGTTGCCTCGTGACCCATGCCTTATGATTAGCTTTCCACATCACACACAATTTACTTTTGACGACATTGTTTTTTCTTGAACACTCTGGGATTTTCAGAGTGATACACCAGTGAAGGCTTCACTTTGAAATCCCCACTAGCATTAGCACAGAACAAAAGTTAGCCTATCCTTCATAGGCTTGTGTCCTGGCAGTGCCTTTTCCTCCTGTGTGATGTAGGTCCTCTTTGACATTTTCTTCCAAAAGAGGCCTGTTTCGTCACAATTGAATACTTGTTGGGGTTGGAATTCTTCAGTCTCTACGTACCCCTTGAATTCATGCACAAATTTTTTCAGCCACATGTTTGTCTGAACTTGCAGCCTCACCATGCCTTACAACACTGTGTATACCACTATGCTTCTTAAATCTGTCAAACCAGCCTCTGCTGGCCCTCAATTCACTAACATCAGCACTAGTTCCAGGCATTTTCTTTACGAGATCTGCATGCAACTGCCTTGCCTTTTCACAAATAATAGTCTCTGAAACACTATCTCCCGCTAACTGTTTTTCGCTGATCGACAACAACAACTTCTCCACATCTTCATTTGTTTGTGATCTCTTTTTCGTTAACATGTTTACCCCTTTCACCACATCAGTTTCCTTAATTTGTTCTTTCTTTGCCAGGATGGAAGTGATTGTTGATTTGGATTTCTCATACATCCTGGCAAGTTCCAGCACCCGCACACCACTCATATTTTTCAATAACTTCTTTCTTAAATTCCATCGTGTTTCTCACTTTCTTTACCAAAGGAACTTTACTAGGAACTTTCTTTGGGCCCATGGTGGGTTATTTCACAGTCGCACTTAACAAACAAGCACAAAAACCAATGGATTTTAAGGAAATGTTTGGATGAATGCGCAGAGTATATGCTCATTCACCGACAGACACGGGGAGACTGACTCACCTGCACCCGGTGTCCCGGCGGGCTGACGCGTCTAATACGGCCGATTTGCGAGGCACTGGCCAAAATATGGAGCAAAATTTCTGCCCAAAAACTGGCCTAAATACAATTCAGCCGATAAACGCAGCGGCCAATATTCGGGGTTCCACTACATGTACGTACTATATAACACGCTTTGTGGCTATGTACTAAACTTGAGACTAAGAAAACTACAAGGCATTATTTGTTTTGTGTTTATGCATAATCAGTGTTATTAGTTTAGTAAACTGTAAGAGGGAAGCACACAAAACCTTGCAGATTTGTAGTCCCTGAATACAAGAGTTCAGGTACCTTTGCTTTTTCTCCATCTGATTTGTTATTCTCATCCAAATATGCTGCACCGTATGTGAATATATGATTATATGAATATATGAATTTAATTCTAAGCCCACTGTATTAGTGCTCGAGAATATTCTACATAGATATGAACTTGTTTTTAAAAAAATTGTTGTATTTAAGTTTACCATATGTACTGATGTACAGATTTTTTTTTTCTTGGGTTAGAATATTATTTGGTTTTAAAATAGTATCTATGAGACTTTCTCTATTTCAAAATGCATATTCTTCTCCATCAGTGGAAAACAAAGCTGTACTTATTTAGGCATTTTAAGAGCTGTTAAATTACAGTATATAATTTAACAATTTAGTAATAAAATAATTTAGTATACATTAGTCAGTTCATACTTCTGCTTGGGATGAGGCTCAACTTGTATTTACGCTTTTAATGTACAGTGGTACCCCGACTTACGATATTTTTTCATTCCAGAATGCTGTTCAAGTGCCATTACCAAACAAATTTATCTCCATAAGAAATGATGTAAAATAGACTAGTCCTTTTAGACCCCCAAAATTACACTTACAAAAGCATTTAAAAAAATCAACTTACATAAAAGGGTGTGTTTGGGGACCATCGTAAGTCGGGGTACCACTGTATTTGTTTTTTACCTAATCATAAATATGAACATTCCCAATTGGAAAGTGAAACTGACCATCAAATTCCAGGAGATATTTTAGTATCATTATTAATGCATTGGAACTATTACAGACGTATCTGGCAACAGTGGTCCTATCCTACACTCGAGGGATTTTTGTCTCAGTTTTCATTAACCTTTTCGGTTGAGCATATGAATTACATCCACAAAAAATGTGTTTTACTATATATCATCTTTAGTGAAAATGAAGTCACATAAGATACACAACATATTGTCCATGCCTCTCCTTTATCTAAATACTGCATTAGAGTATACTGCTGAACTTAGTTTGCAATTAATGCTAACCTTTGTGCTGATCCTTGTGTGTCTCCATTAAGGAAGGTGTGTTTTCTGATACAGGTACCCAATAGAAATTTTAATACTTTTTTTTTCACAAACTAACACAAAGGCCCAACACCAAGATAGGACTCCCAAGAGTTCAGTTTAATATCTATTATGCTCTCCATGCCCATCCTGTGGGTGATAGGACTCCCAAGAAACATCATAGATATTTACACCTCTTGGAGGTGGTGCCCCTCCTCCGTGAGGTGTAAATTAATCTTGCTGACTGAGCAGTTCAAAACCTGCTTTGAAAATGGGAACTTCTTGAAGAATTGGGACATTTAGAGTAGACAAACCATTCAGGGATGACATTCTTGAATTTTAATTTTTCCAGTAATAAGACAGAGTATACTCTTGGAATGAATGGAAACAATCAAACGAAGCAAGAATAATACAGTGTACCCCCGAGTAAAGAGCACCCCGGAAATCGTACAATTATGTAAGTATAATATTGTAAGTGCTTTTGTAAGTGTATTTTTGGGGGTCTGAAATGGACTAACCTACTTGACATTATTTCTTAAGGGAGTAAATTCGTTCGGTAATGGCACTTGAGCAGGCTTCTGGAATGAATTTTACTCGTTACTCGGGGGTCCACTGTAATTAAGTTACAATGGCGCAAATATATAATTTATACAAAATATAATGAATCCTTTCAAAAAAGAATTAAATAGATCGAACAAGTAGAGAGAGAAATAGATGATGATCAACCTTGGAGACTCTATTCTTTTGCAGCCTTTCCCTGTCCTCGTCTGTTTGTATTATCATGTTTTACATCAGTGAATAGATATACCTGACTCAGTTCCAATAAAAAATAAAAGATTAATTTAAACTGTAAAATAACTATAGGAAAATGTAAATGCACAATATCAATATAATGTATATCATACTTCTATACAATAAATTCAGACAATTTAAAGCAAAACTAAAATTATGGTTATTAATAAATCAATTATTTACAAAACATAATACATAATTCAATTAATTTCTGGAATACAAATAGAAATTATATTTGAGATGTCAATCAAATAAAGGTTATAGAAAGTCCCTAATAAATAACTTTTATGCTGGTGTAGAAAAGCATGTAAGCAATAACTAAGACATTATAAAATGTTTCAGTCCTGGGACCTTGATAACTTCTAACATACAGAGGTTAAAAAGATAGTATATATAGGCAGAGAGTGAGGTGTGATGCATGGTGACCTGAAGAATGGGATCATGTGACTCCTGTGTTGTTGGATAGGTGATTGCAAAGCACCGCCTACATATACTGTCTTTTTAACCTCTGTATGTTAGAAGTGATCAAGGTTCCAGGACCGAAACGTTTTCTAATAAATATGTCCTAGTGTTTGCTTACGTGTTTTTCTAAACCAACTTGTTGGTATTTATTACCAAGGTTTATACCAACTTTTACAAAACTTGGTCCCATCGATGGAAGGTGCCTTGATGCTGGTGATGGCTCTTGAATCCAAGAAACTGGAGCTAACATCCCCTTCCTTGGATCATGGATCAAACACAGGTCTACTGGCTCATACTTGGCAAGTCCTTTCCAAATCCAACTCTTCTCACCAACATATTTGTCTAACCTATTCTTGAAGCTTCCCAAGGACTTCCCTTCAATAACTCATTTTAGAAAGGTCTGACTCAAATCCAACCCCTTCTCATTCATATACTATTTGTTTAACCTATTTAAGCCACCCAAGGCTGTAGCTTCAATGACCGTGGCAGATTGTTCCACTCATCAGGCAGATCTAGTATGGGCCAACAGGCCTGCTGCAGTGTTCCTCCTTTCTTATGTTCTTATGTTTCTTATGTTATGTTCTTATTGCTTAGCCAGTACTCTCCTACATCCTTACCAAATCAAAGTTCATCCAATTACATAGATGTTATTTTGAATTTTCTCTTAACTGGAAATCCTTAGTATTCCATTTATATTGCCTTTATAAGTCTTCCACTTGTATACAGTACTTCAATCATGTCTCCTCTCACTCTACAACTTTCAAGAAAGTGCAGATTCAAGGTTTTCAATCTATTTTCATATGAAAGATTACTTACGCCAACCTGATTACTTTCCAGTTCCCAGGAACTTTCTGACTCCTACAGGTCTAGCACATGATTCCTCAATTTTGAAAATATGTGTAGCAATCAATTTGTTTTAATTATTTACATGGAAAATACTGTTCATTTCAAATTATGGCATAAGATTTAAATCTATGAATCACACAACCTAAAATAAATTCCTTTCAAAATACAAATATAATTTATATATATTACACTATACATACTACTTTACAATCTATCATCTGCGCTGTATGACTCTTCTTGTGGTTTAGCGCTTCTTTTGATTATAATAATAATACAATCTATCATATATGATCTTTTTAAAGATTCATCTGTAAACAATTCAAGGAATGAAATTCTAAAGAAGGCCACAGCAATTCTAGTGAATATTTGGAATGAATTTCCTAAAAAAAAAAATTTTGGGTAGAATATTATGCAGACCATGTTTCTATCGAAACAGAACCACAAATTACAGTTTCTTTCATTCTAAGTGCAACCAAACAATCTATGAAATATAATCATTTTCCACAAGTTTTGCAATAGTGTTGAGCTGTATGTGAGATGTACCTTCATAAATTGTACCAATCTTGCAGTCCCGGTAAAATTTTTCGACTGGATAATCTTTTGTGAAGCCAACACCACCCATTAACTCAATACATTTTGAGGTGACCCGTGTTGCTACTTCTGTAGAAAAGAAAAAGGCTAAGTAGTGATAAGCCTAGAGGTGCAGTTTTAACCCTTAAACTGTCCAAATGTAGATCTACGTTTTCACTGCCAGCACTAATTTTGAAAATAAAAAAAATAATTAAAGGACAGTTTTCTGTGTAATAAGACAAAAAAAAAAAAGAATTTTAGGGTCAGTACTTGCAAAGATATAAGGCCGTGAAGTTGGCACTGAATGCTCACCTGACGGCAACATGGAGTTCTGTCGCTTGCAGAAATGTTGCCGATATACCTTTTTTCTCGTTTTTATTTTAATTTATTTTTATGTTCTGATAATAACAATTTGTAGTAGTTCTTGTGATTTTATAGCCAATCTTTGTTCTGACATTAATATTAGATACTGAAATACTCAAATAGTCACAAACATACTGACAGGTGAACATTTTTTCCCTGTCTTGGTCACATACAGTGGACCCTCGGTTAACGAATACCCCGGAAATCGTGCAATTATGTAAGTATAATTTTGTAAGTTCTTGTGGAAGTGTATTTTTGGGGGTCTGAAATAGACTAACCTACGTGAAATTTTTCCTTAAGGGAGTAAATTCGTTCGGTAATGGCACTTGAGCAGACTTCAGGAGTGAAGTTTTTACGAAACTCGGGGGTCCACTGTACTATTGTCTAGAAATACAGTGGTCCCTCGGTTTTCGCCGAAAATTCGTTCCAGAATGCTGCTCGTGCCATTACCGAACGAATTTACTTCCTTAAGAAATAATGTCACGTAGGTTAGTCTATTTCAGACCCCAAAAAATACACTTGCAACAGCACTTACGAAAATACACGTACATAAATGTTCAAGTTTGGAGATGCACGAAAACCGAGGGACCACTGTATATACAAAGTATTTATAGGTCCCAGCAATGTTTTAGACATTGTGGAGTATATATGAAACTCCTTGAAGCATGGTGTAAGAAGAGTGTCACTTCACTGCTGACAGTGCAGCAGTGAAGTGACACTTGATGATCTTGCACTGCTCCATTCAACCTTGGCTTTAAGTATTTGTTTTCACTGTTACACATAAACATGTCTGTCTATCTAGCTCTGTCTATTTATTTCACTCTTTGCTTATCTGTCTTTCTGTCTCCCTGTGTGTCTTTGTCTTCCTGTCTCTCTGTCTCAGAGAGCCGCTCATGAACAAACAGGTATTACACACAATGTGCAGAGTCGTCAGGTCTGATTCCTGATCAAGTGAAAATGCGTATTACTTTCCAGTCATGCTTATTATGCCTTATATCTGCCAAGTGAGTGTAAAACAAAAGCCTGTATTTGTTTTACAACTAAAATGCCGGGAACAATGGGCTAGTAACGCCTTTTCCTGTATAGATTTACTAAAAAGAAAAACAAGAAAACCATCAAAGTGGGATGTCTGAATGTGAGTGGATGTTGTGCGAATGATCAGAAAGAGATGATTGTAGATGTTATGAATGAAAAGAAGCTGGATGTCCAGGCTTTAAGTGACAAAGATGAAAGGGGTAGGAGAGTTTCAGTGGGGAGAAATAAATGGGATTAGGTCAGGAGTTTCAAATAGCGTTAGAGCTAAAGAAGGAGTGGCAATAATGTTGAATAATCAGTTATGGCAGGTAAAGAGTATAAATGTATAAATTTAAGTATTATGTGGAGTAAAATAAAGGTTGGATATGAAAAGTGGGTTATAGTAAGTGTTTATGCACCTGGAGAAGAGAGAAGTGTAGAGGAGAGAGAGATTTTGGGAAATGTTGAGTGAGTGTGTGGGGAGTTTTGAACCAAGTGAGAGAGTAATTGTGGCTGGGGATCTTAATGCTAAAGTGGGTAAAAATGTTGTGGAGGGAGTAGTAGGTAAATTTGGGGTGCCAGGGGTAAATGTAAATGGGGAACTGTTAATAGGGCTATGTGTAGAAAGAGGTTTGGTAATAAGTAATACATATTTTATGAAAAAGAAGATAAATAAGTATACAAGGTATGATATAGCACATAATGAAAGTAGTTTGTTAGATTATGTATTGGTGGATAAAAGGTTGATGGGTAGGCTTCAGGATGTACATGTTTATAGAGGGGCAACGGATATATCGGATCATTATTTAGTTGTAGCTACAGTTAGAGTAAAAGGTACATGGGAGAGTAAAAGGTACATGGGAGAGTAAAAGGTACATGGGACAAAAAGAAAATGGCAACAGCAAGTAAGAGAGGTAAAAGTGTATAAACTAAGGGAGGAGGAAGTTAGGGTGAGATATAAGCAACTATTGGCAGAAAGGTGGACTAGTGCAAGTAGGAGTAGTGGGGGGGGTTGAAGAGAGTTGGGATAGTTTTAAAAATGCAGTATTAGAATGTGGGGCAGAAGTTTGTGGATATAGGAGGGAAAGATATAGGAGGAAACAGGAGTGAGTGGTGGAATGAAGAAGTAAAGGGTGTGATAAAAGAGAAAAACGTAGCTTATGAGAGGTTTTAACAAAACAGAGGTGTTAACAGAAGAGCAGAGTATATGGAGAGTAAAAGAAAGGTGAAGAGAGTGGTGAGAGAGTGCCAAAGGAGAGCAGATGAAAGAGTGGGAGAGGCTCTTGTCAAGAAATTTTGCTGAAAATAAGAAAAATTTTGGAGTAAGAAAAACAAGTTAAGAAAGCCTAAGGAACAAATAGATTTGTCAGTTAAAAACAGAGTAGGGGAGTTAGTAGATGGAGAGCTGGAGGTATTGGGTAGATGGCGGGAATATTTTGAGGAACTTTTAAATGTCGATGACAAAAGGGAGGCGGTAATTTCATGCACTGGCCAGGGAGGTACAACATCGTTAAGGAGTGAGAAAGAGCAGGATGTGAGTATGGGGGAGGTGCATGAGACATTACGTAGAATGAAAGGGGGTAAAGCAGCTGGAACTGAGGGGATCATGACAGAAATGTTAAAAGCAGGGGGGAATATAGTGTTGGAGTGGTTGGTATTTTTGTTTAATAAATGTATGAAAGAGGGGAAGGTACCTAGGGATTGGAAGAGAGCATGTATAGTTCCTTTATATAAAGTGAAGGGGGATAAAAGATATTGTAAGAATTATAGGGGAATAAGTTTACTGAGTTCTCCATAGGGAAGTGGAACAGAATTCTTCCTCCATAAGCCATGCGTGTCGTAAGAGGCGACTAAAATGCCAGGACCAAGGGGCTAGTATCCCCTTCTGTATATATTACTAAATGTAAAAGGAGAAACTTTAGTTTTTTCCTTTTGGGCCACCCCGCTTCGGTGGGAAACGGCCGACGTGTTGAAAGAAAGAAGTTTACTGAGTATACCAGGTAAAGTGTATGGCAGGGTTATTATTGAAAGAATTAAGAGGTAAGACAGAGAGTAGGATTGCAGATGAGCAAGGAGGCTTTAGAGTGGGTAGGGGATGTGTAGATCAAGTGTTTAGTAACAGTGAAGCATATACAGTGGACCCTCGATTAGCGATATTAATCCGTCCCAGAGGGCTTATCTGTAACCGAAAATATCGTTATCCAATTCTATTTTCGCCATAAGAAATAATGGAAATAAAATTAATCTGTTCCAGACTTCCAAAAGTAGTAAAATAAAATATTTTTTTACAACATAAGACATGCATTTAGTGCACAAGTTTATGAACAATAAAGAAATACATGTAATAGAGTACAATAACATGTCACTTACATTAATTGAAGAGTTGTTGATGTGTGGAAGACGGGAGGAGGGGAAAGGATGGAGTAGTATGCTAGTGTTTTTAAGGGGAATCCCCTTCCATTAACACTGCTGGTGGCAAGTTCTTTTCTGGGGTTACTGGCCTTTTTCTTTTAATGCCACTAGGACCAGCTTGAGAGTCACTGGACCCCTCTCTCACGAAAAAATCTGTCAAGGGAGCATGCATGCCTGCTACACTCCCCGCATGCCTGCTACACTCCCCGCATGCCTGCTACACTCCCCGCATGCCACCCCGCATGAGCTACACTCCCGCATGCCTGCTACACTCCCGCATGCCTGCTACACTCCTCCCTGCATGCCTGCTACACTCCCTGCATGCCTGCTACACTCCCGCATGCCTGCTACACTCCCTGCATGCCTGCTACACTCCTGCATGCCTGCTACACTCCCTGCATGCCTGCTACCTCCTGCATGCCTCTACACTCCTGCATGCCTGCTACACTCCCTGCATGCCTGCTACACTCCCTGCATGCCTGCTACACTCCCTGCATGCCTGCTACACTCCCTGCATGCCTCTACACTCCCTGCATGCCTGCTACACTCCCTGCATGCCTGCTAATCCTGCATGCCTGTACACTCCCTGCATGCCTGCTACACTCCCTGCATGCCTGCTACACCCCTGCATGCCGTACCTGCCTGCTACACCCCCTGCATGCCTGCTACCCACCTCCACCTGCATGCCTGCTACACCCCTGCATGCCTGCTACACCCCTGCATGCCTGCTACACCCCTGCATGCCTGCTACACCCCCTGCATGCCTGCTACACCCCCTGCATGCCTGCTACACCCCTGCATGCCTGCTACACCCCTGCATGCCTGCTAACCTGCATGCTCTACCCCTGCATGCCTGCTACCCCCCTGCATGCCTGCTACACTCCCTGCATGCCTGCTACACTCCCTGCATGCCTGCTACACTCCCTGCATGCCTGCTACACCCCTGCATGCCTGCTACACTCCCTGCATGCCTGCTACACTCCCTGCATGCCTGCTACACTCCCTGCATGCCTGCTACACTCCCTGCATGCCTGCTACACTCCCTGCATGCCTGCTACACTCCCTGCATGCCTGCTACACTCCCTGCATGCCTGCTACACTCCCTGCATGCCTGCTACACTCCCTGCATGCCTGCTACACTCCCTGCATGCCTGCTACACTCCCTGCATGCCTGCTACACTCCCTGCATGCCTGCTACACTCCCTGCATGCCTGCTACACTCCCTGCATGCCTGCTACACTCCCTGCATGCCTGCTACACTCCCTGCATGCCTGCTACACTCCCTGCATGCCTGCTACACTCCCTGCATGCCTGCTACACTCCCTGCATGCCTGCTACACTCCCTGCATGCCTGCTACACTCCCTGCATGCCTGCTACACTCCCTGCATGCCTGCTACACTCCCTGCATGCCTGCTACACTCCCTGCATGCCTGCTACACTCCCTGCATGCCTGCTACACTTCTTGCATGCCTGCTACACTCCCTGCATGAATGCTACACTCCCTGTATGAATGCTACACTCCCTGCATGAATGCTACACTCCCAGCATGAATGCAATCGTAGAATTGGCTTTACCATACAGCCTGGCCAGCTCAGTGATATGCACTCCACTTTCATATTTTGTTATTATCTCCTTCTTCGGTTCTACTGTATTTCTGAGCCTCTTTACCACAGGGCTGGCACTAGGAGCTTTCTTTGGACCCATGGTAGCTTATTTAGCAGTTGCAAGCACTAAAAACAGTGGAATGACAATATACTGGTATGATTGCGTGGGTGGAGTGGGTGGTGGTCGCTCTCGTTTGTAAACAATAGCACACTGACGCTCCCTGGAGTGCCCGCACAGCTGGGCCATGCGTACGCGTCCAGGACGAATATCGTAAACCGAGTAGATCATCGTAAACGAGTCAATATTTTGACGTAAAAATCGGTATCCGACGCCATCGGTAACCGAGGGTCCACTGTATGTGAACAGTATTTAGAAAAAGGTAGAGAAGTTTTCATTGCATTTATGGATTTAGAAAAGGCATATGATAGAGTGGATAGGGGAGCAATGTGGCAAAGGTTGCAAGTGTATGGAATAGGTAGAAAGTTACTGAAGGCTGTAAAGAGTTTTTATGAGAATAGTGAGGCTCAGGTTAGGGTGTGTAGGAGAGAGGGAGATTACTTCCCGGTAAAAGTAGGTCTTAGACAGGGATGTGTAATGTCACCATGGTTGTTTAATATATTTATAGATGGAGTTGTAAAAGAAGTAAATGCTAGGGTGTTGGGGAGAGGGGTGGGATTAAATTATGGGGAATTAAATGCAAAATGGGAGTTGACACAGTTATTTTTTGCTGATGATACTGTGCTTATGGGAGATTCTAAAGAAAAGTTGCAAAGGTTAGTGGACGAGTTTGGGAGGATGTGTAAAGGTAAAAAAGTTGAAAGTGAACATAGATAAGAGTAAGGTGATGAGGGTATCAAATGATTTAAATAAAGAAAAATTGGATATCACATTGAAGAGAGGGATTATGGAAGAAGTAAATGTTTTCAGATATTTGGGAGTTGACGTGTCAGCGGATGGGTTTATGAAGGATGAGGTTAACCATAGAATTGATGAAGGAAAAAAGGTGAGTGGTGCATTGAGGTATCTGTGGATACAAAAGACTTTATCCATGGAGGCAAAGAAGGGAATGTATGAAAGTATAGTGGTACCAACACTCTTATATGGGTGTGAAGCATGGGTTGCAAATGTTGCAGCGAGGAGGCGGCTGGAGGCAGTGGAGATGTCCTGTCTATGGGCAATGTGTGGTGTAAATATTATGCAGAAAATTCGGAGTGTGGAAATTAAGAGAAGGTGTGGAGTTACTAAAAGTATTTGTCAGAGGGCTGAAGAGGGGTTGTTGAGGTGGTTTGATCATTTAGAGAGAATGGATCAAAGTAGAATGACTTGGAAAGCGTATAAATCTGTAGGGAAAGGAAGGCAGGGTAGGGGTCGTCCTCGAAAAGGTTGGAGGGAGGGGGTAAAGGAGGTTTTGTGGGCAAGGGGCTTGGACTTCCAGCAAGCATGTGTGAGCGTGTTAGATAGGAGTGAATGGAGACGAATGGTTTTTGGGACCTGACGAGCTGTTGGAGTGTGAGCAGGGTAACATTTTGTGAAGGGATTCAGGGAAACCAGTTAATTGATTTAGTTGGACTTGAGTCCTGGAAATGGGAAGTACAATGCCTGCACTTTAAAGGAAGGGTCTGGGATAGTGACAGCTGGGAGGGACTTATTCTCAGCTGTCGTATCTGAGCGCCTCTGCAAAGACTGATTATGTATGAGTGTGGTGAAAGTGTTGAATGATGATGAAAGTATTTTCTTTTTGGGTCACCCTGCCTCGGTGGGAGACAGCCGACTTGTTGAAAAAAATAATAATATACAAACACAGTAAAGCACTTTGTCTGCATTTTTTGTGTTATCCTAGGTAATTTACACTATGTATGATAACTGTACTTATGTGTACCTGTGAGATAGAGACAGAGATAGACAGAGAAAAAGACAGACAGAGACGAAGACAGAGACAGCCAAAGTCAATCAGCCAACCAGCCAGCCAGCCATCCACCCACCCACCTAGTCAGCAGGCCTGCTGAACATGTATTACACATTCCAGAATCGTTCCTCTTTACTTAGGGCATAGGTTATAGAACATTCTGGCAGGATGACACTACTAGTGGTATCAAAATTGAAAGGATGTTGCACAAATGTTGCAAATGGGTTATCAATTTTTTTTCATTTCCTCAACCACTTGTGGCCACATCCATCTCAGTCACTAAAGTTAGGGTCAACATCACTTTCCTCTTAAAAGGGGAGTGTTAAGTAAGTAAGTTTATTCAGGTATACACAAATACAGTTACATAGATTATCATACATAGCAGCATATGTGTAGAAAACCTAGGATAACCCAAAAAGTCAGACAGAGCGACTTATTTCCATTGGGGCCCATTTAATACCTTAATATTAGACACTAGTAGATACTAGTTATTATACTAAAATTAAGAGGAATAAGGTAAAAAGAGTTATTTACATGTACATGTATGTTATCTAAAAAAAAATAAAAATCATTCTCCTCCCTTTCTGTCACTACATTCATTAGGTACCTTTTGGTTCTCTTCTTGAACTGGCTGATGCTATAACTGGCTTTGACATGTGCAGGCAGTCTGTTCCATTCCTTTATTGCTGTACAATAAAAGGTGTTTGAAGCCTGGCCACTGACTGTGGGTACTACAAAGTTGTGCTCTCTCCCCCTAGTACTATGACTGCTTTGGTTCCCAGCCTTGACAAAATTGGCAGCAAGATATTCTGGACACTGTTTGTGAGCAATTTTATAAACTTGATTCACCTTAAGTTGTTTTACTCTGTCTTCAATATTCAGCATATCTAATTGTTGTAATTCATCCTGGCCTACATGTTCTCTGGGTCCCAGGTCCAGGATGAATCTTATCATTTTGTTCTGTGTGATTTGCAGTTTATCTTTCAGTTTTTTTGTCAATGCAGAGTACCATGAAGAGCAAGCATACTCAATATGACATTGTATGAGGGCAAGACATAGGGTCCTGCGAGCCTCAGTAGGTAGACACTGTGCTTGTCTGTAGAGGAACTTCAGTCTGGCATTCGCTTTCTTTACTACACTGTTACCTATCAATTCTCCTGACATGCATGGGTCAAAGGGGATTCCCAGATATTTTACTGAGGAAACTGAGGTGATGGATTACAACATGGCATCAGTGAATCAATGTTGTTTGCCATGCTGTTTGCTATATCTGGCACTCAATTGAACTGATGCTCCCACAAGGAACTAAGTGGTCCCATATTTTTTTAATACCTTGCACACCGAGTGTTAAGACCCATTCGATACTGACCAGGCATCTCAGGCCAATCGTGAAAAATTTGAAGGCAGGAAAAATAAAACGATTTATGGTTGAAGCGCTAGAGGTAACAACATAAATCTATGTTTGGACAGTTTAAGGGATAACCGTGATAAACATGTAATTAGATAACAAGAAAAGAAAAAGGCCTTCAATGTCTCAAGAGAAAAAAAGAGGTAAGAGTACTCTTAAGTTAATATAAAAGAAATGCATTTTATGTAAAAAGTAAACATATTTGACATCAAGCATCATCTATGATAATAAAGTGCCCAAAATTAACACAGCTCAGAGGCATTCATTTTTCCCTCTAGATCCTGGTTAATTCAGTGTAGTTAATCAAACAAGATGTGAATTAGTTAAGGTACTGAGAAGCAGTCACCTAAAATAAAAGGATGTCCCGACAAATCCATTTGTAATACAGTGGTACTCGGGTTACAAGCTTAATTCGTTCCAGAAGGCTGTTTGAGTTCCAATACTGAACGAATTTGTTCCCATAAGGAATAATGTAAATTAGATTAATCCATTTCAGACCCCCAAAAATACACTTACAAAAGCACTTACAAAAATACACTTACATAACTGTTCAAGTTAGGAGCTGTTCATATGCCGAGGTACCACTGTATTTCACATGCACTAACAAACAATGGCAATTATTCAAAATGTTAACTGCATAAGAAAAAAATGTAATCTAATTGACTACAAAAACAATTTTCTAAGACATACCTGAACTGTATAGTTTAGCCATGGCTGCCTGCTTTATAAAGGGATGGCCAGCCTCCTTCAGTCTAGCAGAATTATACACCAGTAACCGAGCAGCTTCAATTTCTGTTGCTAAATAAGCAACAGTATGCTGCATAGCCTGTAAAAGGTTCACTTATCTTTAAATTTTATAAAAAAAAATTCATAAATCATCTCAAGGAACAAATGAAATAGTTTATTTATCTCCAAGGCAATTCTCTGAATTCTTTATTATGAGCCCCCATATCCATCCTGAGAGCAGTAGTCAAAAAGATCGGTGCAAACTGGAGGCATAACACCGGTGCAAACTGGAGGCATAACACCGGTGCAAACTGGAGGCATAACACCGGTGCAAACTGGAGGCATAACACCGGTGCAAACTGGAGGCATAACACTGGTGCAAACTGGGGGCATAACACTGGTGCAAACTGGAGGCATAACACTGGTGAAAACTGGAGGCATAACACCGATGCAAACTGGAGGCAAAACAAGTAGTGACAGAAACACTCATCGCTGTGAAGTCCTTTGTTAGTACAAGTATACCCATAGATGAGCTTTTTTAAATACATAACAGATATTAAGGCTAACTGCAGGGTACTCTTTATTGGTATGTTTCAAGTTCTTCTTTCAACAAACCGGCTGTATCCCACCGAGGAAAGGGTGGCCCAAAAGAAAAAATGGAAGTTTCTCCTTATAAATTTAGTCATATATACTGGAGAAGGGGTTACTAGCCCCTTGCTCCTTTATCAAGCTGTGGTGAACTAATATAGACTCCTCTGCAATCAATGTTTCTCTCACAATATCTGCAGAGCTTTACCATTTTTCTGGAGTCATCCAGGGTGTAAAAGTTAAGTGTAACAGTCAGGCAGATCAGTGTTTAATTTTAAGAGAGCTACTGCAGGAGGCCTTCTTGCTTATGTTATGTTGCTTTTATTCTAAAACAATGTGCACAATGGAGGTTGTTAAAGTGACTGCCCCACTCCCTTGTTTGGTGTTGATGAGTTTTATAGCAGATGATTCTAAGCATCTACTGTTCCAGTAGAATGATAAGGTGAAGCATAGATGCTTGGAATCGTGTATCATAAAACTCACAAATGCCATAAAACAAAACACATTAGCAACTCCTATAATGCACAATGTTTATGAACAAAGTAAGCATTATGTGGGCTGGTAGGCTGTCTGCAGTATCTCTTAAAGCTAAACCTTGAAATGCTTGACTTGTACACCTGACTCTTGCACCCTAGATTACTATTCAAGGTTTTTGTATTTCACATTTGTTATATACTTGAAAAAGCACTCACTAGTGAAATGTATTAATAAATGACATCACTTCAATCAGTGTATTAACCCTTTACCTTTACCTTTACCTTTGAAGAGTTTCGAGAGTATCTACTCTCTGAGTCCGGCCATGGGCCAGGCTCGTCTGGTGCTTGCCTGGTCAACCAGGCTGTTGCTGCTGGAGGCCCGCTGCCCCACATATCGGGGTTTTGGTCGTACTAGTACGTTTTACGCCCTGGGATTATTGACCTACTAGTACGCCTAAATTCTAGCGCCCTCAAATCAAGCAGAAACAGGCTGTTAGGCCTAGATATGATAGAATGGGTCTGTGCGGTCAGTGTGCGCAGTATAAAAAAAATTCCTGCACCACACAGTGCATAATGAGAAAAAAAAACTGACCATGTTTTTGGTTTAAAACAGCGACTTTGCAGTCTATTTTCGTATGGTATTTATGCTTATATTCTCGTTTTCTTAGTCTCATTTTATAGAATAGATGATATTTTACAGAAATAGAGATAATTTTGACTGGTTTGACAATGACAAGTACCTTGAAACTGAGCGCAAAGTAGCAAAAATGTTCGATTTTGGCCGATGTTCAAGAGTAAACAAATCACACCATGCGTTCAATACACATCAACTGGAGAGTCTAATATTCTTGCACAAGTGCGCTGATATTATTTATACCATTTTTACAATGATGCAGTTGTATACATAACAGTAAATCTTTTATTTTTTGTGAGAATAAAAATTCAAAATGGAAATCAAAAGTAATGTAAGAGGGGCCTGGAGACGTGACTAATGAACAGAGAAGATGTTATTTTAGTGCCGGGAATGTCTGCCTTGTTTATTATGGACCCTATTTTGAAATTGGCATCGTTTGAAATTTGTGTGAAATTGGCCAAATTGCCATTTTCTGATCACTATTTTGGGTAGTTGAAATTGGTAAATTGGCGGTTTCTTGTGCTCAATCGATAGAAGAAATGGAGTTCTAGCGAAATAGCTATAATTTTAGTAGACTGTAACATTGGAATTTGCCGAAAATAGGGCTCATATTGGGCAAAATCGCCAATGCGTAAATGTCATGGATACCGCTAACTTCGCGAAAGCATAATTCCGTTAGTTTTCGATCAAATTTCATAATTTTTGTGGCGTTATGATCGGAAAAAGATTCTCTATCATTTCATTAAAAAAATAATAATTTTTTTTTTTTTAAATTCGTGGACCCTGAGAACGAGTTTCAGAGAGACCCCTTGGACCCCCAAAGGGTTAATCAACACTTGTCAAAGAATTAAGGCACATAATGAGTCCAGGAACTGAACCCCAGCATTTGTGTTTGCTAAGTTACTATGGAAATTTATAAAATTTATTGAATTCAGAAAAACAGTACAGTGGAACCCCAAGTTTCAGCCGTAATCCGTTCCAGGAGCTAGGCCTTAATCGAAGCGGCCAAAAGTTAAAGCAATATTTCCCATAAGAAATAATGTAATACAATTAATCCATTCTAGACACCCAAAAATATTCACAAAAAAATACATTTTTTAACCCTTAAACGGTCCAAACGTAAATATACGTTTTTACCGCTACTGCCCCGAATATTTCGAAAAGAAAAAATTATTTTTTATTTATAGAAATGAAGAGCACATTTTTTTAAGTGTATTAGAATTAAAAAAAAAATCTAGGGTCAGTAGTTACCGAGATATGAGGCGGAGAAGTTGGCTCTGGATGCTCACCTGACAGCAACAGGAGTCCTGCCACTTGCAGAATCGTTGCCTATATACCTTTTTTTCTCATTTTTTTATTATTTTATATAATTTTTATATTCTGATAATTACAATTTGTAGTAGTTCTTGTGATTTCATAGCCAATCTGTGTTCTGACAGTAATATTAGGTACTGAAATTGTACTCAAATGATAATAATAATGATAGTGCATAATAATAATAATAATAATAATAATGATAGTGCATAATAATAATAATAATAATAATAATAATAATAATGATAATAATAATAATAATAATAATAATAATAATAATAATAATAATAATAATAATAAAAATAAATAATAATAATATGTAATAATCATTACAATAAATTTCAACCCTGAGCATTATGTAAGATATGTGTCACTGCCTTATCTCATCTGATCTCCACTAATCAGGACTGGTGACATTTGGTGTGGGTGAGGCTAGTCTTATCTCTTCCTATCAGTCCAGTAATTACAGTGATGACATTTGATGCTTACTCTGCTTCCCTTTATTTGTTACTCAAATTTGTCTGTCTGTCTGTCTTTCTGTCTGACAGTATGTGTGTCTTTCTGTCTGTCTGTGTGTCGTCTCCTTTCTGTCTGCTTGTCTCAGAGAGTAGCTCATGAACCAAATGGTATTACGCAAATCCCAAGCACAGTATAACACTTTGCCTGGATTTTTTTAGTTATCCTAGGTAATTTACACTAGGTGTAATTGTATTTACGTATGTATTCCTGTGAGATAGAGACAGATAGAGACAAAGAGACAGATAAATACAGACAGACAGATGGATACAAACACAGCCAATCAGGTACCCAGCTGGCAAGCCAGCTGCTGGCACCCAGCTGGCCAGCCAGCCAGCCAGCTGGCCTGCCAGCCTGCCGACATCACTTTCCACTTAAAAAAGGAGTGTTAATATGACATGACATCAGTGAATCCTTGGTGTTTGCCGCAGTGTTTGCTCTAGCTGGCTCTCAATTTAACTGGTGCTCCCAAAAGGTACTAAGTGGTCCCAGATATTTTTAATATGGCGCACACCGAGTGTTAGGACCCTTTCTATGCTGACCAGGCATCTCAGGCCAATCACGCCAAATTTAGAGGAATGAAAAATAAAACGTAAATATACGTTTGGGGCAGTAGCGGTAAGAACGTATATTTACGTTTGGACCGTTTAAGGGTTAAAGATTAACTATAGTTTTACATACACACACCACATATAAATATACGTATATAAAGTAATAAATTTATAATTAAACATTTAAATAAACATTTAAAATAACATTTACCTTTATTGAAGAGACTTGCTGGCATCTGGAAGATGGGAGGATGAGAAGGGAAGGGAGCACTCATTGTTTGGAAGGAAAATCCCCCTCCATAAGGACTTCAGGTAACAAGTTCCTCTCTGGGGTTACTTCCCTTCTTTGTCTTTTACTGGCACTAGGACCAGCCTGAGAGTCACTAGACCCCTGTCGCACAAAATAACTGTCAAGAGTGCTCTGTTTCTGGTGCCTCTTTAAGATGTCCCAAAAATGGGACATTGTTTTGTCACTGAACATGTTGCAGAGATAGGTTGTTTCAGCTTGCTCAGGGTGGTATTTCTCCACGAAACTTTGCAACTTATTCCACATTCCACACATGTCCTTAAGCACAGAAGAAGGCACCTCCTTCACTCCCTCTTCTTCCTTCTCCTGTGAAGCAAGTTCCTCAACTGTGGTCTGATGTTGTTGCAGATGAAGCTCTTGCAGCTCGTCAGTGGTTAGCTCTTCCCTGTGGTCGTCCACCAACTTTTCCACATCCTTGCCACTCACCTCCAACCCCAGGGACTTGCCCAATGCCACAATACCTTCCACAACAGGCAGAGGGTCGTCAGGGTCAGGGTCAGCCTCAAACCCTTCAAAATCCCTCTGCCCACAATTGTCTCCAAACCAAACAGAGTTCAAAGTCCTGGAAGTCACTCCCTCCCAAGCTTTACCTATAAGGCTTATGCAGTTGTAGATATTGAAGTGATTCTTCCAGAACTCTCTTAGGGTCAACTCAGTGTCTGAGGTCACTTCAAAGCACTTTTCAAACACTGCTTTGGTGTACAGTTTTTTGAAGTTAGAAATGACCTGCTGGTCCATGGGCTGGATGAGAGGAGTGGTGTTAGGAGGCAAGAACTTTACTGTGATGAACCTGAAGTCCCTAGACAAAAAGTCTGCCAAGTTTGGAGGATGAGCAGAAGCATTGTCCAGTACCAGAAAGCACTTTAGTGGCAATTTCTTTTCCTGGAGGTATTTTTTCACACTGGGGCCAAACACTTGATGGACCCACTCTATGAAAATTTGCCTTGTGACCCATACCTTATTGTTAGCCTTCCACATCACACACAATCTATCCTTGACAACATTGTGTTTCTTGAACACTCTGGGATTTTCTGAGTGATACATGAGTAAAGGCTTCACTTTAACCCTTTCAGGGTCGGTGCCGTACTAGTACGTCTTACGAGCCAGGGTCGGTGCCGTACAAGTACGCGTAAATTCTAGCGGCCTCAAATTAAGCGGGAAATGACTGGTAGGCTTAGAGGTGAGAGAATGGGTCTGCGTGGTCAGTGTGCGCAGTAGAAAAAAACTCGAGCACCCAGTGGTGCATTGTGGGAACGCCATTTCAGTACATCTTGTCCACCATGCCTTGCAGCAAGAAACACCTTACCCCTCAGCAAACTGGGACACTTTTGTTCCCCAGTGACAGTTCTAATACAGATGGTGGTGTCAGTGAAGGTGACTTTTAAGGTTTTGAGAGGTTTGTGACCAAAACTAATGACCGGTAATAGTGAGGAAAACCCAGACGACCCTCAACCTTCCACCTCTGGTGCTGTGGTGCTCACGTTCAGTTGTACCAGAACGAAGGAGGAAACTCTTATTTACCCATATCCAGGACTCAGATGTGAGCAATGGTGATGATAGTGATAGTGAATATGATCTCCAAGCTCTTCAAAACAGTTCCAGTAGCGAGAGTGAAGTGGAATATTCTCCAGTGAAGCGTCAGTATATATGACAGTATACAGTGGACCCTCGGTTAACGAATACCCCGGAAATCGTGCAATTATGTAAGTATAATTTTGTAAGTTCTTGTGGAAGTGTATTTTTGGGGGTCTGAAATAGACTAACCTACGTGAAATTTTTCCTTAAGGGAGTAAATTCGTTCGGTAATGGCACTTGAGCAGACTTCAGGAGTGAAGTTTTTACGAAACTCGGGGGTCCACTGTATGTGCTCTGGTAGTGTGCCATATGCTATTCCAAGGGTTAGGAGTACATTTTGGATTACCTCCCATGGGTGTACAACAGGCACAGATATTGAAAACGAAGATGATAGTGTTGCAATTGAGATGAGAAATGTGGATGTGGCAGGAGATGGTAGTGGTTATAGTGGTGCCAGCCGTGAGGCACCAGCAGTGGGCCATGCTGTTACCCACGCCACTGAGTCAGCTCAGCTACAACAAAGGCCACCCTCACCCACCCACCCACCACCCCCACAACCACAACCTCCACTCCCACAACCACCTGTCAATATCCAGTACCCACCAGCAGACTGCACCTGGGATTGGCAGGAAGCTGACAATTTTCTTCCCAATCCCCATCAGTTTGCTGAAAGTCAAAGTGGAATATACCCATCTTGTACACTTGGGAACAATGCCACTGAACTGGAATGTTTTGAGTTATTCTTTGACGAACCCCTGATGGAATGTATTGTCAGGGAAAGCAACAGATACTACGATTACACCATGGCAAACACAATTCTTTCACCAAGATCATGTCTACACCAGTGGAAGGAGACAACTGTGGCTGAGATGTATCTTTTCTTTGCCACAATAATGCTTATTTCACATGTGTATAAGCACTGTGTCAAATCATACTGGTTGACAGACCGCCTGACTGCAACCCCAACTTTCAGTGATATTATACCAGTGAATCGATTTGTGCTACTGTTATGTATGCTACACTTCTCAGACAAAACCAGGCCTGACAAAAACGACAGGTTATATAAGATTAGGAATGTATTTGAAAGAGAAATTCAATATGTAATTTTATCCCTTCAGGAAGCTTGTTATTGATGAGTCTTTGATTCTGTTCAAAGGTAGACTGTCGTTCAAGCAGTATATACCAAGAAAGAGGAAACGCTTTGGTATAAAGTTGTTTGTGCTTTGCGATTTCTACAGTCATCTTGTATTGGATATTATTGTGTACACTGGAAGTAATACATTGCAAGATACCAGGAAGTTACTGGGTATCTCTGGTGATGTGGTTAGAACAATGATGGAACCATATCTTGGTAAGGGGCATATATTATATACTGATAACTGGTACACAAGCTCCGTACTCAGTGATTTTTTGTGAGTGAACATGACAGATGTGTGCAGTACAGTGCGTGGAAATCATAAGCATATGCCTAGGTTTGATGCAGGCACTCATATAGGTCAGGTGTAGGCATTTACTGCCAATGACATCATGGCATTTCGGTGGCATGACAAACGAGATGTCACACTGTTGTCATCAGTTCACCCTAATGAAATGGCAGACACTGGCAGGTAGAATAGAGAGACCAGTGAACCCATTCTAAAACCTACAGCTGTGATGGACTACACCCTAAATATGCGTTCAGAGGACAAATGTGACATGCAGATTGGGTTTGCTGATTGTGTTCGCAAGAGTTATAAGTGGTACATAAAACTCTTTTTCCATATTCTGGACATTTTCATGCTCATAATATGTATAAGATGAGGACCAGAAACAAACCACCATATGGCGAATTTTGTTTGTCTGTGATCAGACAAATAATCACCAAGTACCAAGGAACAACACCTGCAATAGAAAACCGCCCACGAAATTACCAACAACTACCCTCTCGTCTGAGGCCTGGTGATCACTTCCTAATGAAACTGCCTGCTACCGCTTGCAAGAAAAAGGCTCCGAAGAGGTGTTATGTCTGTGCACATACAAAAAGACGCCAACAACAATGCAAAGACACTTGTTTTATGTGTGAGGAGTGTGAAACACTGTGAATGACACCATGTTTCAAAGACTTCCACAGGCTGCAGAACTTCTAGGAACATGTCCAGCCAGTGACTCTATATGTATATATACACTGTATGATTGAAAAATAGTAATAAACAATATTTTACATTGTTAGTTTTTGTAAATATATTTTGTAAACAATATAATGAGAACAAAGTTTGTGCAATTATTGTGTAGTATACAACGAGTGAATATTTGAAAAACAGCACTTATATTGGTCTCACAGGCCATAAAAGTTATTTGAAAAAAAAAATTAAAAAAGAAAAGAAAACTAAAAGAAACTATATAAAAGTTTACCGGGTGACCAGCAGTCAGCGATGTTTCCGTAAGCGGTTCAATTTCTGTCAACTTCAAGCCTCTATAACTCGGTAAGTATTGATCACAAAAATTTTATTTTTTAGCCTTTTAGATTTAGAAAAAAAAACTTTAACCCTTTGAGGGCCTGTTGGCCCTCAAAGGGTTAAAATTCCCACTAGCATTAGAACAAAACAAGAGAGTTAGCCTGTCTTTCATAGGCTTGTGTCCTGGCAGTGCCTTTTCCTCCTGAGTAATGTAGGTCCTCTTTGGCATTTTCTTCCAAAACAGGCCTGTTTTGTCACAATTAAACACTTGTTAGGGTTTTAATTTTTCAGTGTCTACGTACCCCTTAAATTCAGTTATGAATTTTTCAGCCACACGTTTGTCTGAACTGGCTGCCTCACCATGCCTTATCACACTGTGTATGCCACTATGCTTCTTAAATTTGTCAAACCAGCCTCTGCTGGCTTTGAACTCACTAACATCAGCACTGGTTCCAGGCATTTTCTTGACAAGATCTCCATGCAACTGCCTTGCCTATTCACATATGATGGCCTCAGAAATACTATCACCTGCTATCTGTTTATTGTTTATCCACACCATCAACAACTTCTCCACCTCTTCCACAAACATGTCAACACCTTTCGCAACATCAGCTTCCTTGAGTTCTTTTCTCTTTGCCATAATAGAAGTGATAGTAGATTTATTTTTTCCGTACATCCTGGCAAGCTCCCCCACATGTACGCCACTCTCATATTTTTCTACTAGTATCTCCTTCAGTTCTATGGTGTTCCTCACTTTCTTTACCACAGCGGTGCCACTAAGAAGTTTCTTTGGACCCATGGTGACTTATTTCACAGTCACAATTAATAAACAAGCACTAAACACACTGAATTTATTGTGAAATGTTTGGATGAGCGTGCAGGGTAATTTTCACTCAAGGGTAAACAACGCTAGACTGGCTCACGATGCTTGCGCAGAGAGGCGTGCAAGTGCGCGCAGGCGGACAGGTCTGGTACGCCGGCCGAAACTTGGGGCAACGGCCGAAAGTCAGGACAAAATTAGGCCGAAAAAAGCGACCGAAATTTAAAGCGGCTGAAACTCGGGGTTTCACTGTAGTATTGAGTTTACACATTCATGAATTTGGTCACTAAACATTATAATCCAGTTATATGCGATTGTGAGTTACTTTCAAATTAATTACAATAGGGTATTTTTCCCAGACTGGAAATATGCCCAATGCAGTCCCCCCCTCACCACAGCTCGCCTTTCATGGATATAAAATTTGGTAGCTTCATGAGTGTGATCTGAAACACCTGGGGTGTTCAAAATAAGTAATATTGTATTGACAAGGAAATATTTAGTGGGAGTGGAAAAAAAGGAGACTAGAAAACTTCAAAATGGTTGGATAGTATGACAGATTTCAGGATTCTTAACCCTTTCAGGGTCGGTGCCATACTAGTACGTTTTACGAGTAGGGGTCGGTGCCGTACTAGTACGCGTAAATTTTAGCGGCCTCAAATTATGAAAGAATGGGTCTGTGTGGTCAGTGTGCACAGTATAAAAAAATCCTGCAGCACACACTGCATAATGAGAGAAAAAAACTCCAACCTTTTTTTTGTTTAAAACAGCAACTTTGCAGTCTATTTTCCTATGGTATTTATTGATGTATTCTCGTTTTCTTGGTCTCATTTGATAGAATGGAAGATATATTACAGAAATAGAGATGATTTTGATTGGTTTGACAATGACAATTACCTTGAAATTGAGCTCAAAGTAGCGAAAATGTTAGATTTTAGCCAATGTTCAAGAGTAAACAAATTACACCATGTGTCCAATACACATCAACTGGCGAGTCTAATATTCTTGCACAAGTGCGCTGATATTATTTATACCATTTTTACAATGATGCAGTTGTATACATAACAGTAAATCTTCTATTTTTTGTGAGAATAAAAATTCAAAATGGAAAGCAAAAGTAATGTAACAGGGGCCTGGAGACGTGACTAATGAACAGAGAAGATGTTATTTTAGTGCCAGGAATGCCTTTCTTGTTTATTCTGGACCCTATTTTGAAGCTGGCATCATTTGAAATTTGTGTGAAATTGGCCAAATTGCCATTTTCTGACCACTATTTTGGGTAGTTGAAATTGGTAAATAGGCGGTTTCTTGTACTCAATTGATAGAAGAAATGGAGTTCTAGCGAAATAGCTATGATTTTAGTGGACTGGAACATTGGAATTGGCCAAAAATAGGGCTCAAAGTGGGCGAAATCGCCGATGCGTAAACATCTTCGAGACCGATAACTTCGCAAGAGCATAATTCCGTAAGTTTTCATTCAAATTTCATACTTTTGGTGTCGTTATGATCGGAAAAAGATCATCATTTCATAAGAAATTTTTTTTTTTTTCCAAAAAAATTTCGACCCTGAGAACGTGTTTCCGAGAAGGCCTGTCGACCCCCAAAGGGTTAAAGGTTAGGTTAAATTTCCAGAAGGGCAAACTGAGGACACATTTTATTACCAAAAACAAAAAGCCAATTCCCACATCATTGATAAAATTTATTTGTTAACCTGTCTGAATCTAACAATTGTAACTGTCATCTAATACTCATGCTACAAGTATTACCACATTTTATATTAGCAAGAGAAAATGTTATGATAAGATGCTAAAAGGTTACTATAAGGCAGGACAAGACATCTATAAAATTGAGAACATACTACTGGAATACTATCATCTGGGATCTCTACTTTAACACTCAGAATTTTTGTTCTACACATCACATCAGATTAAGCACAATGCACAATACCTGAAAATCAAAAAGCCTCTTCCCAAACTGCTTTCGTTGGAGAATGTAAGGT
Source organism: Cherax destructor (assembly GCA_009830355.1). NCBI lineage: Eukaryota > Metazoa > Arthropoda > Malacostraca > Decapoda > Parastacidae > Cherax > Cherax destructor. The sequence continues at coordinate 23,333 of WNWK01006230.1, read as the reverse complement.
ACAGTAGAATCGAGGCAACCTTGTGCTAGGCCTACCATCTGAGCACCGATACCAATTCGGCCCTCATTGAGCATCTCAATCGCATATTTGTAGCCTTTCCCTAATTGTCCAAGAATATTCTCTTCAGGAACCTGTGAATTCAAAGGTGTAAAAAGTGTTAACTTGATGTGCAATGAGTATTATCCACACTGGATAACAATGCTGAATCTTTAAGTGAAAAGAAAAGCATATAATAAAGTTTAGTTTTGAAGAACAAAAAGGCACAATACCATGACTGGAACAAAATGCAAATAACCCACACATGGGAGAGAGAAGCTTATGAAGACATTTCGGTCCATTTGGACTATTTACAAATTCACACTAATATGAAAGATAGAGGGAGCCAGTATAGGTGAGCAGACAGGGATGGGACCAAGAGAGGTAAGAAAAAGTCGTTGTGACAGAGATAAGGCTGGTAGTGGCAGCAGTAGTGGTACAATAAAGTAGGGAGAGTGGTTTATGTGGGACAAGATATAAAAAGGGAAAGTGAAGGGTGAAGGAAGACAAAAGTAAAGGCAGAGGCAAAAGTAGTAGGAGTGAGGTCAATCCAAGAAGAAAAAGGAGCACTGCAGGAGAGCTAAGGGCCCACAAGGGGTAGGACCAAAAACACAGGGATGGGAGGGAAACCGAAGGGCAGGACACCCTTAGACAGAAGAAAGGAAAAACAAAGAAACAAAAAGGAAAAATAGGAAAGGAGAAGAGGAGAAGAGGAGAAGAAAGGATCAGGTTAAGTCATGTGTATTCTGAAGTTACTAAATGCTGTAAAGAGTTTTTATGAGGATAGTGAGGCTCAGGTTAGGGTGTGTAGGAGAGAGGGAGATTACTTCCTGGTAAAAGTAGGTCTTAGACAGGCATGTGTAATGTCACCATGGTTGTTTAATATATTTATAGATGGGGTTGTAAAAGAAGTAAATGCTAGGGTGTTGGGGAGAGGGGTGGGATTAAATTATGGAGAATTAAATGCAAAATGGGAGTTGACACAGTTACTTTTTGCTGATGATACTGTGCTTATGGGAGATTCTAAAGAAAAGTTGCAAAGGTTAGTGGACGAGTTTGGGAGAGTGTGTAAAGGTAGAAAGTTAAAAGTGAACATAGATAAGAGTAAGGTGATGAGGGTATCAAACGATTTAAATAATGAAAAATTGGATATCACATTGGAGAGAGGGATTATGGAAGAAGTAAATGTTTTCAGATATTTGGGAGTTGACGTGTCAGCGGATGGATTTATGAAGGATGAAGTTAACCATAGAATTGATGAAGGAAAAAAGGTGAGTGGTGCATTGAGGTATCTGTGGAGACAAAAAACGTTATCCATGGAGGCAAAGAAGGGAATGTACGAAAGTATAGTGGTACCAACACTCTTATATGGGTGTGAAGCATGGGTTGCAAATGCTGCAGCGAGGAGGCGGCTGGAGGCAGTGGAGATGTCCTGTCTAAGGGCAATGTGTGGTGTAAATATTATGCAGAAAATTCAGAATGTGGAAATTAGGAGAAGGTGTGGAGTTACTAAAAGTATTTGTCAGAGGGCTGAAGAGGGGTTGTTGAGGTGGTTTGGTCACTTAGAGAGAATGGATCAAAGTAGAATGACTTGGAGAGCGTATAAATCTGTAGGGGAAGGAAGGCGGGTTAGGGATCGTCCTAGAAAAGGTTGGAGGGAGGGGGTAAAGGAGGTTTTGTGGGCGAGGGGCTTGGACTTCCAGCAAGCATGTGTGAGTGTGTTAGATAGGAGTGAATGGAGACGAATGGTTTTTGGGACCTGACGAGCTGTTGGAGTGTGAGCAGGGTAACATTTTGTGAAGGGATTCAGGGAAACCAGTTAATTGATTTAGTTGGACTTGAGTCCTTGAAATGGGAAGTACAATGCCTGCACTTTAAAGGAAGGGTCTGGGATAGTGACAGCTGGGAGGGACTATTCTCAGCTGCCGTATCTGAGCGCCTCTGCAAAGACAGTGATTATGTATGAGTGTGGTGAAAGTGTTGAATGATGATGAAAGTATTTCTTTTTGGGGATTTTCTTTCTTTTTGGGTCACCTTGCCTCGGTGGGAGACGGCCGACTTGTTGAAAAAAAAAAAAATTCACTTCTTCCATACTCACTCCCACCAATGTGATATCTAAATTGTTTGATACCCTCATCACCTTACTCTTATCAATGTTCACTTTCAACTTTTTACCTTTACATCCCCTCCCAAACTCTTCCACTAATCTTCGCAACTTTTCTTTAGAATCTCCCAAAAGCACAGTATCGTCAGCAAAAAGTAACTGTCAAAACTCCCATTTTGTATTTGATTCCCCATAATTTAATCCCACCCCTCTCCTCAACACCCTAGCATTTACTTATTTTACAACCCCATCTATAAACATGTTAAACAACAATAGTGACATTGCACATCCCTGTATAAAGACCTACTTTTACTGGGAAGTAATCTCCCTCTCTTCTACACACCTTAACCTGAGCCTCACTATCCTCATAAAAACTCTTTACAGCATTTAGTAACTTACTACCTATTCCATACACTTGCAACATCTGCCACATTGCTCCAATATTCACTCTATCATATGCAATAATGTTTACATATATGCTTCAATGTAAACACTTGATCTACACATCCCCTACCCATTCTAAAGCCTCCTTGTTTATCTGCAATGCTGCTCTGTCTTACCTCTAATTCTTTCAATAATAACCCTACTATACACTTTCCTGGTATACTCAGTAAACTTTTATTTTATTTTTTATTAACACATCGGCTGATTCCCACCAAGGAAGGGTGGCCCAAAAAATAAAAACTTTCATCATCATTCACTCCATCACTATCTTGCCAGAGGGGTGCTTTACACTACAGTTATAAAACTGCAACATTAACACCCCTCCTTCAGAGTGCAGACACTGTACTTCCCATCTCCAGGACTCAAGTCCGGCCTGCCGGTTTCCCTGAATCCCTTCATAAATGTTACTTTGCTCACACTCCAACAGCACGTCAAGTATTAAAAACCATTTGTCTCCATTCACTCCTATCAAACACGCTCACACATGCTTGCTGGAAGTCCAAGCCCCTCGCACACAAAACCTCCTTTACCCCCTCCCTCCAGCCTTTTCTAGGCCGACCCCTACCACGCCTTCCCTCCACTACAGATTTATACACTCTCGAAGTCATTCTGTCTCATTCCATTCTCTCTACATGTCCGAACCACCTCAACAACCCCTCCTCAACTCTCTGGATAATAGTTTTGGTAATCCCGCACCTCCTACTAATTTCCAAACTCCGAATTCTCTGCATTATATTCACACCACACATTGACCTCAGACATGACATCTCCAGTGCCTCCAGCCTTCTCGTTGCAACATTCATCACCCATGCTTCACACCCATATAAGAGTGTTGGTATAACTATACTCTCATACATTCCCCTCTTTACTTCCATGGACAAAGTTCTTTGTCTCCAAAGACTCCGAAGTACTCCACTCACCCTTTTCCCCTCGTCAATTCTGATTCACCTCATCCTTCATAGACCCATCTGCTGACATGTCCAATCCCAAATATCTGAATACATTCACCTCCTCCATACTCTCTCCCTCCAATCTGATATCCAATCTTTCGTCACCTAATCTTTTTGTTATCCTCATCACCTTACTCTTTCCTATATTCACCTTCAATTTTCCTCTTTTACACACCCTACCAAATTCATCCACCAACCTCTGCAACTTCTCTTCAGAATCTCCCAAAAGCACAGTGTCATCAGCAAAAAGCAACTGTGATAACTCCCAATTTGTATTTGATTCTTTATCTTTTAACCCCACACCTTTTGCCAAGACCCTCGCATTCACTTCTCTTACAACCCCATCTATAAATATATTGAACAACAACGGTGACATCACACATCCTTGTCTAAGGCTCACTTTTACTGGGAAATAGTCCCCCCTCCCTCCTACACACTCTAACCTGAGCCTCACTATCCTCATAAAAACTCTTCACTGCTTTCAGTAACCTACCTCCTATTCCATACACCTGCAACATCTGCCACATTGCCCCCCTATCCACCCTATCATATGCTTTTTTCAAATCCATAAATGCCACAAAAACCTCTTTACCCTTATCCAAATACTGTTCACCTATATGTTTCACTGTAAACACTTGGTCTACACCCCCCTACCTTTCCTAAAGCCCCCTTGTTCATCTGCTATCCTGCTTTCTGTCTTACTCTTAATTCTTTCAATAATAACTCTACCATACACTTTACCAGGTACACTCAACAGACTTATTCCCCTATAATTTTTGCACTCTCTTTTGTCCCCTTTGCCTTTATACAAAGAAACAATACACGCTCTCTGCCAATCCCTAGGTACCTTACCCTCTTCCATACATTTATTAAATAATAGCACCAACCACTCCAAAACTATATCCCCACCTGCTTTTAACATTTCTATCTTTATCCCATCAATCCCAGCTGCCTTACCCCTTTCATTCTACCCACTGCCTCATGAACTTCCCCCACACTCACAACTGGCTCTTCCATACTCCTACAAGATGTTATTCCTCCTTGCCCTATACACGAAATCACAGCTTCCCTGTCTTCAATCAACATTTAACAACTCCTCAAAATATTCCATCTTCCCGATACCTCTAACTTAGTAAACTTATTCCTCTATAATTTTTATAATCTCTTTTGTCCCCTTCCCTTTATATAAGTGAACTATACACGCTCTCTGCCAACCCCTAGGTACCTTCCCCTCTTTCATACATTTATTAAACAAAAATACCAACCACTCCAACACTATATCCCCTTCTGCTTTTAACATTTCTTTACCTGTTTATCTCACTCCAAAATTTTTCTTATTTTCAGCAAAATTTGTTGACAGTGCCTCATCCACTCTAACATTTGCTGTCCTTTTGCACTCTCTAACCACTCTCTTTACCATTCTTTTACTCTCCATATACTTCACTCTTATTATATCACTTCTGCTTTGTAAAAACTTCTCATAAACAACCTTTTTCTCTTTTATCGCACCCTTTACCTCATTATTCCACCAATCATTATTGGCAGAAAGGTTGGCTAGTTCAAGTATGGGTAGTGGGGGGTTTGAAAAGGGGTGGTATAGTTTTAAAAAATGCAGTGTTAGAATGTGCATTTATGCTGTCATAATTTTAAACAGAATTCCATATTATTGGCTTATCCTCATTCTAAATGTTTTCAAGGAGTTTTAATAAGATTTTTCTTATACAGTGGACCCTCAGTTTTCGTTGAAAATTCTTTCCAGAATGCTGTTTGAGTGCCATTACCAAACGAATTTATTCCCATAAGGATAAATGTAAATTAGATTAGTTATTTCAGACCCCCCCAAAAGTACACTTACAAAAGCACTTACGAAAATACACTTACATAATTGTTCGAGTTTGGAGGTGCACGAAAACCGAGGGTCCACTGTATAATAAGCCACAAACGTGGTACAATAAATAATAATATTTTGATCGACTAAATCGAGGATGTCATGTTTCTGGAAAGAAGCATAACCTTGATGTAAGAGGGAAGGGAGAAGTAAATGGGATGGCATGACTCAATATCCATTGCAACAAGGAGAAGGCAGTGGAGATGTCGTGTCTGAGAGCAATGTGTGGTGTGAATATAATGCAAAGAATTTGTAGTTTGGAAATTAGGAGGAGGTGCAGGATTACAAAAAACCATTATCCAGAGGGCTGAGGATGGGTTGTTGAGGTGGTTCGGACATGTAGCAAGGAAGGAACAAAATAGAATGACTTCGAGTGTATAAATCTGTAGTGGAGGGAAGGCGGGGTAGAGGTTTGCCTAGGAAATGTTGGAGGGAGGGGGTAAAAGAGGTTTAGTGTGTGAGGGGCTTGGACTTCCAGCAAGCATATGTGAACGTGTTAGATAGGAGCGAATGGAGATAAATTGCTTTTGGGACTTGACATGCTGTTGGAGTGTGAGCAGGGTAATATTTATGAAGGGATTCAGGGAAACTGGCAGCCGGACTTGAGTCCTGGAGATGGTAAGTACAGTGTCTGCACTCTGAAGTAGGGGTGTTAATGTTGTAGTTTTATAACTGTAGTGTAAAAGCGCCTCTGCCAAGACAGTGATGGAGTGAATGACTATTAAAGCTTTTCTTTTTCGGGCCACCTTACCTTGGTGGGAGACAGCCAATGTGTTAACCCTTTGGGGGTCGGTGCCGTACTAGTACGTTTTACGAGCAGGGGTTGGTGCCGTACTAGTACGCCCAAATTCTAGCGGCCTCAATTTAAGCAGAAAACGTCTGGTAGGCATACATATGAAAGAATGGGTCTGTGTGGTCAGTGTGCGCAGTATAAAAAAAATCCTGCAGTACACACTGCATAATGAGAGAAAGAAAACTCTGACCGTTTTTTTCGATTAAAACAGCGACTTTGCAGTCGATTTTCGTATGGTATATATTGATGTATTCTCGTTTTCTTGGTCTCATTTGATAGAATGGAAGATATATTACAGAAATAGAGATGATTTTGATTGGTATGACAATGACAAGTACCTTGAAATTGAGCTCAAAGTAGCGAAAATGTTCGATTTTTGACGATGTTCAAGAGTAAACAAATCACACCATGCCTCCAATACACATCAACTGGCGAGTCTTATATTCATGCACAAGTGCTCTGATAATATTTGTACCATTTTTACAATGATGCAGTTGTATACATAACAGTAAATCTTCTATTTTTTGTGAGAATAAAAATTCAAAATGAAAAGCAAAAGTAATGGAACAGGGGCCTGGAGACGTGACTAATGAACAGAGAACATGTTATTTTAGTGCCAGGAATGTCTGCCTTGTTTATTCTGGACCCTATTTTGAAATTGGCATCGTTTGAAATTTGTGTGAAATTGGAAAATTGTCATTTTCTGACCACTATTTTGGGTAGATGAAATTGGTAAATAGGCAGTTTCTTGTACTCAATCGATAGAAAAAATGGAGTTCTATCGAAATAGCTATAGTTGTAGGAGACTGAAACATTGGAATTTGTCGAAAATAGGGCTCAATGTGGGCAAAATCGCCGATGCGTAAGTGTCATGGCTACCGCTAACTTCGCGAAAGCATAATTTCGTTAGTTTTCGATCAAATTTCATAATTTTGGTGGCGTTATGATCGGAAAAAGATTCTCTATCATTTCATAAGAAAAAATTAATTTTTTTTTTTTCCAAAAAATTTTCGACCCCAGGAACACTTTCCTGAGAAGGCCTGTCGACCCCCAAAGGGTTAATGATAAAAATAATAAAGGGGCTTTCTGCATGTATACTTATATCCAAATGTCATTCACCTTTGTACAAACATTGTATCATGCTGAAATTATTGTTATTATTATTATTATTATTAATGAATAGGAAGTGCTTTAAATACTGTAATGTCTACAGTGTTTATTTTGTGTAAAATTGGCCAAATTGCCAACTTTTGTGCATGTTAGAGTGTAGTTCTGATAGTTGAATGGGTGGTTTCTTGTGCTCAAGTGATAAAACAGAAGGCATACAAACAAAACAGCTAAGAATCTGTTCAAAGCAAGCAAAGGAATTGGCTTAAAATAGGACCGGATAGGACCGGATATCACCAATGCGTAAACTGTACCCAGACTTCTAACTTTGTGCCTGCATAATGTTGTAAGCTTTTCATAAAATTTCATATTTTTGGAGTCATGACCTTCAGAATAAGATTCTCTACTATTTAAGAAGGAAAAAATATACATATATTTTTAAAAATGTAGATACAGAGAGAAATTTTAATTTTGGGTGTCTGGACAGTGAAAGGGTGTTCAATAAAATCAAATCTCATCCTTAAGAATAAAAATACACAGAGTACTGCATTACTCACCTTGACATTGTCAAAGTGTACACTGCAGGTGTTAGAGGCTCGGAGGCCTAACTTGTCCTCTTTCTTGCCAATACTCAGACCTGGTGTGCCAGCATCAACAATGAAGCAGGTAATGCCTTTGTAGCCCTACAAAGAAATACGTACTGATAACAACTGACTATAAATAAAAGATATATACATAATTTATTAAAAATATATATTGGACTGATGTTTTTCCTAGTTTACGTTAATTTAATATATGTAATATGCTTTGGTCTAGTGATACGTATTTAACTCTGAGGTAATTATACTCCATACTGGGGGTAATTCAGTATTTTTACGAGGGTAATAACTGTATCAATATGTTTACAGAGGGGCAATTACTTTTGTTAGCTAGCTCAAGGAGATAATAGTGCTAAATGGGTTAAATACTATTGCTATAGTCTCATCTTAAAGATATTTTCTGTTTAATAATTTAATCAAGGTCATAATCTTGATAAATGCAGACAGATGAATAGAGAGATTGTCTAATTGTGACACACATGTACATACATGTACATACATGTACATACACATGTACATACATGTACACACACATGTATATGTAAACAAATATACACATACACACAATGTACATACATGCACACAAGTACACACAGACACGTACACACACACGTCGCCAAAGACTGCAAACCTCACTCAAAAGAAAGATCATGGGGTGAGCATAACACCGAGAACGTCTCCGGAAGCACACATCAACCAGATACACCTACCATCCGACTTACGACCGAGCTTGGTTCCGACCAACTGGTCGTAAGTCAAAATGGACATAAGTCGAACCTTACTCCTGAATATAAACATCACAGTTATTGCAATGATTTTATTTTATTATTTTATTTTGGTATTTCATTTTTTCTTTACTTTTTATGCTGTTAGTACTGTATTTTATACTGTAAGGTTTAGGAGAAACACTGTACAACACAAACAGTTGTTTATTTCCCAGAACATTTGCATATAAAACACGGTCGTAAGTCGAGTGGTCATTTGTCGAGCAGGTCGTAAGTCAGATGGCAGGTGTAACTGGTGCAGCATATGGGCACCTGGCAAACCTGAGAATAGCGTTCCGATACCTTAGTAAGGAATCGTTCAAGACACTGTACACTGTGTATGTCAGGCCCATATTGGAGTATGCAGCACCAGTTTGGAACCCACACCTGGTCAAGCACATCAAGAAATTAGAGAAAGTGCAAAAGTTTGCAACAAGGTTAGTTCCGGAGCTAAGGAGAATGTCCTATAAAGAAAGATTAAGGGAAATCGGCCTGACGACACTGGAGGACAGGAGGGTTAGGGGAGACATGATAACGACATACAAAATACTGCGTGGAATAGATAAGGTGGACAGAGACAGGATGTTCCAGAGAGGGGACACAGAAATAAGGGGTCACAATTGGAAGTTGAAGACTCAGACGAGTCAAAGGGATGTTAGGAAGTATTTCTTCAGTCATAGAGTTGTCAGGAAGTGGAATAGTCTAGCAAGTGATGTAGTGGAGGCAGGAACCATACATAGATTTAAGACGAGGTATGATAAAGCTCATGGAGCAGGGAGAGAGAGGACCTAGTAGCGGTCAGTGAAGAGGCGGGGCCAAGAGCTAAGTCTCGACCCCTGCAACCACAATTAGGTGAGTACGTACACACACACACACATATATATATGTATATGGAGCAGGAAGAGTGACCTAGTAGCCTGCAACCACAACTAGGTGAGTACACAGAGTAAATATGGTGTATGAACTTCTTCAAATTACCATGCAGGGAACAATGTTGTCAAGTACAAAAAGTCTTGTCTTCATTACATTTCCTACATATTTTCTTTGAAAATAAATGAATGAAGAAATAGCTTAAAAATTATGAAATAAAATCTTTCACAGAGACCTCATTCAATACCATACTTATGTCCACACTGTTAAATGTGGATAAAACCATCACAATAAACCAGGATACTGTAAGGAAAAGCAAGTTTACAAAAATATTCACCAAGAGAGAACCCAATCACAAACTGTAAGAAGTGAAACAGTACTGATAATTTTAATGACCCCATACCTACTTTACATTCCTCCAAACCTTCTGAACGTGAAAAAATATTAAATACAATGGACCCCCGGATTACATACTGCTCCAAATTCGAACAATTAAGTAAGTGTATTTTTGTAAGTGCTTTTGTAAGTGTATTTTTGGGGGTCTAAAAGGACTAATGGTTTTTAATACTTGACGTGCTGTTGGAGTGTGAGCAAAGTAACATTTATGAAGAGATTCAGGGAAACCGGCAGGCCGGACTTGAGTCCTGGAGATGGGAAGTACAGTGTCTGCACTCTGAAGGAGGGGTGTTAATGTTGCAGTTTTATAACTGTAGTGTAAAGCACCCCTCTGGCAAGACAGTGATGGAGTGAATGATGATGAAAGTTTTTCTTTTTCGGGCCACCCTGCCTTGGTGGGAATCGGCCGATGTGTTAATAAAAAAAAAAAAATAAAAGGACTAATCTAATTTACATTATTCCTTATGGGAACAAATTCGTTCGGTAACGGCATTGAACAGCATTCTGGAACAAAATAATGACGTAATCCAGGGGTCCACTGTACGAAGAAAAGGACATAGACAAGTAGAAACCTTATTTTGTAACTCACAGCAGGAGGATTCGCATTTGCCATGACCAAGAAAACACCAGAATGGGGAGCCGATGATATCCACATCTTGGAACCATTAATGACAAAGTGGCTGCCATCTTTCACAGCAGTTGTTTTCATTGAAAAGGCATCAGAACCAGCTTCTGCTTCTGATAGACAGAAACTTCCTGTCTGAGGAAGAAAATTAGAGTTTAATAGAAATTCAGTTAATGATACTGCAAAGCAATTCATGTCTAGTGCTTTGTGTCCAAAACAAACATCCTTTCATCACAATTTCTCTTGTGGGATTAACAAAAAAAAATTGCTTGGCAAAGTTCCAATGGGATAATTTGAGAAATATTCAATCTTAAACTAGATCCTGTCCAAACTCTTAATTTTTTTTAACACGCTGGCCATCTCCCACCGAGGCAGGGTGACCTGAAAAAGAAATACTTTCACCATCATTCACACTATCACTGTCTTGCCAGAGGCATACAGATATGACAGCTTAGATATCACTCTAAACAGCAAATATTCCAAACTCCTTTAGAGAGCAGGCATTGTACTTTCACCTCCAGGACTCTAAGTCCGACTAACCAGTTTCCCTGAATCTCTTCACAAAATATTACCCTGCTCATACTCCAACAGCTCGTCAAATCCCAAAACCCTTTTATCTCCACTCACTCCTATCTAACACAAACACACATGCCTGCTGCATGTCCAAGCTCTAAATGTGTAAATTTATTTCAAATATATAATAAGCACAGGTATTTGAAAGACTAGTATAGCATAGTTTACATGTGTAACTTGTCCAGGGAATAAGGGTTGATGAGGGAGGGGAGGGGGGGAATATGGGAAGAGAGAAAGCAAGAGACATGAAGAAAGAGGAGGCGAATGAGTGTGCACGTGTGTTTGTTTGTTTGTGTGTGTTCATGTGTGTCTGTGTGTGTGTAGTTACCCATTTATGGTTGTAGGGTCAATTCTCAGATTATGGCCCTGTCTCTTAATTTACTACTCTTCAGATTCACTCCCTCTTAGCCTCATGAGCCATATCGTTCCTGCTTATGTATGGAGTCTGCCTCCACCACTTCCTCATCAAGATCATTCCACTTCTTGACCACACTGAGACTGAAGAAATACTTCCTGATATCCCTGTAACTCATCCATGTTTTTAACTTCCAGCTGTGTTCCCCAAGTACTACCTGTTTCCTGCCTCTCAAACAGCCTGTTCTTGTCTACACTCAATTTTTGTAAGCATTTTTTATGTTATAATCATGTCCCCCTCTGGTTCTTCTGTCCTCCAATGTCTTTAGATTTAATTCCTTTAGCATTTCCTCATAGCTCGTATCCCCTTAACTCTGGAACTAGTCTCATTGCATACTCCTGCTCTTTCTCCAATTTCTTAAACTGCTTCCTCAGGTGCAGGTTCCATACTGGTGCTGAGCATCCCAAGATGGGCCTGACACTTGTTGTCAAGGCGCTTGGAATGACACTTTGTTGAGATTCCTGAATTCCACTCTCAGATATGCCAGGTGTGTGTGCTCATGTTCTGTGTATGTGTTTGTGTTTTTGCTTGTGTCTATGTTTTTTTCAGGTGGTCATATTTTTGTGTGTTCATGTTGTTTCATATGAATGTTTTTTTTTGTATGTGTTTGTGGTTTTGCATGAGTTTTTTTTTTTTAGTCTATCCTTGTCTAGGACAGACCAAAATGTCATCTAAGGTTTCCTCTCTAAAGTCATGAAATGACTATTTTTAAAGATATTCTATTTTTAAAGATATTCTAAATGACTTACATATTCAGCAGCAAGCTTAGGTAGGTACTTGTCCTTTTGCTCATCTGTTCCCAAGTTACGAAAGAGTGTGTTTATCAGGGTGTTTTGGATATCGCACATAACACTTACTGAAGCATCTACTTTAGCCAACTCCTCAATAACCAAATTGGCAACAAAAAAAGTAGATCCACACCCACCATATTCTGTTTCTACTTCTATAGCCATGAACTGTAAAAAAAGGAAAATAATAAGTCATACAGTGAGGCAATTAATAATTAGGTATGTATATGGAAGGGGTACCTTTCAGTGGGTGAAAGAACACTTTTTTTTCTTCCTCCATGGTTTTCATTTATAACCTGAGAAAGCTTCATATGACTGGCTTCAAATTTTCTATGCTGGTGTAATATTAAATAAATTTAAACTGACCTATGCTATACATAACAGAAGTTTGCTAAAAATATTATGCTAATTTACATTAGGTTAGGTGAGGTTTTTAAGTAAGGTTTGGTCCAAAAATAAAACACTTTATATATAAATGTCAATGTAAAAAATTGGAGCTGTCAAAATTGGTTTGATAAATGACACATTGGCACTGCCAAAAGTTTTTTGGACACTGACTAGTGAAAAAGCTATGCCAAATCAATTTTTAGATGAAAAATACTGTAATATACATAATTTTCATCCCCTGTGTTGTAACTATGGAAAGGTAAAAGGATACAAGTGCAACTTATATGTCCTTTTACCTAACATATTGTCGGTAATTCTACAAACATTAATACAACTATGGAAAGGTTCACACAACTACTGCCATGTTTAGGTGAACTGAATAAGGCCACTCCTGATTTTGATTTCTTGTTATATCTTGAAAAAGCCTCTTCTGATTGGCTTCAAAGTTTTAAATTTTTATTTCATTGCAGATTACAGATTACATGGGTATCGGTAGTTACAATGTAAATTGAGTGCAAGGAGAGCCACTGACATGCCATGGCATTAGGGGCAGCTTTTTCTAGTCCTTAAAGACTATGTACTTAATATTAGAGAAATTTATTGAGTTTATTCTAGTTAAAAATTATTTTCAAAATTACAATATGATGAAATTTTACTGTTTAAATTATTATATAATGATATTAGATTGTTACAGGTGTTAAGATTCTTGAATGATAATATGGAATTGAGATTATCTTAAGGAAAATAACATTGAGCATTTTTGACATTAACTTATAATATGAGTAGGGGGTATATTCTAATTAAGAGCAAGATGGAATTACCGGTGGAGTGTGCAAATGCCACTCAGCTAATTTCATTTTTAAACTGGTGTGGTATTTTGTCCATGAAATAACTTTGCATGCTGTTGGAATGTGAGCAAGATAGCACTTATGAGGATATTCAGAAAAACTGGTTAACCACACTTGAGTCCTGGAGGTGGAAGATACAGTGAACACTACCTAGGTGGGAGGTGTGTTAAATAAATAAAAAAAGAAATACAGTCATCCTTTGGTTTTCGCTTGTCCCAGTTTTCGCCGATTTTGGTTTTCGCCGACTTTTTTCAGGGAAAATTTGTCTTAGTTTTCGCCGATTGTTTTAGTTTTCGCCGACCGTATGGGACCTGTCCACCAGTGCCGCGAACATACAAAGGCCGTAGGCCCGCCACCCACGCACATTGTCACGCAGTCTAGCATTGTTTACGCTTGAGTGAACATCACCCCAGGAGTTTATACAAAACATTTATTAACAATTCATTGTTTTTGGGCCTTGATTATTGTGTGTGACTACTAAATAAGCTACCATGGGCCCAAAGAAAGCTCCTAGTGCCACTTCTTTGGTAAAGAAAGTGAGGAACACTGTAGAAATGAAGAAATAATAGAAAAATATGATAGTGAAAGTGAGAAACACAATGGAGTTTAAGAGTGTAGCAGGCATGCAGGGAGTGTAGCATGCATGCAGGGAGTGTAGCATGCATGCAGGGAGTGTAGCAGGCATGCAGGGAGTGTAGCAGGCATGCAGGGAGTGTAGCATGAATGCAGGGAGTGTAGCAGGCATGCAGGGAGTGTAGCATGCATGCAGGGAGTGTAGCAGGTATGCAGGGAGTGTAGCATGTATGCAGGGAGTGTAGCATGTATGCAGGGAGTGTAACAGGTATGCAGGGAGTGTAGCATGTATGCAGGGAGTGTAACAGGTATGCAGGGAGTGTAGCATGTATGCAGGGAGTGTAACAGGTATGCAGGGAGTGTAACAGGTATGCAGGGAGTGTAGCATGTATGCAGGGAGTGTAACAGGTATGCAGGGAGTGTAGCATGTATGCAGGGAGTGTAACAGGTATGCAGGGAGTGTAGCATGTATGCAGGGAGTGTAACAGGTATGCAGGGAGTGTAGCATGTATGCAGGGAGTGTAACAGGTATGCAGGGAGTGTAGCATGTATGCAGGGAGTGTAACAGGTATGCAGGGAGTGTAGCATGTATGCAGGGAGTGTAACAGGTATGCAGGGAGTGTAGCATGTATGCAGGGAGTGTAACAGGTATGCAGGGAGTGTAGCAGATATGCAGGGAGTGTAACATGTATGCAGGGAGTGTAGCATGTATGCAGGGAGTGTAGCATGTATGCAGGGAGTGTAACAGGTATGCAGGGAGTGTAGCAGGTATGCAGGGAGTGTAGCATGTATGTAGGGAGTGTAGCATGTATGCAGGGAGTGTAGCAGGCAGGGAGGGAGTGTAGCAGGCAGGGAGGGAGTGTAGCAGGCATGCAGGGAAGTGACCCCGCATAAGGACTTGGTACCTAGAGTCCTTATGGAGGGAGATTTCCCTTCCAAAAATTAGGGTCTCTTCCCTCTCCCATCTTCCCTCTCTCCCATCCAGCAACATCAGTCTTCAATAAAGGTAAGTGCCACATTCAGTTCATTCATTTGTGCATGTAAATCTATCTTTAAGGCCCCCCAATTTTTTTTCCAAACTTCTGGGTTTCTGAAACGGATTAATTGAATTTCCATTATTTCTTATGGGGAAAATAGTTTTGGTTTTCGCCGATTTTGGTTTTAGCCGATCCATCTGGAACGGATTAAAACCGAAAACCGAGGGATGACTGTACAGTAATCTGAATATACACTTCATCTGAACATCTTCAATTATTAATGGCTGATGTATCTGATGAAAAGGATGATACTTATTTACTAACAAAATTAACAAGCTTAACATGACTGGATTTCACATGTTAACTGAAGAATGACTCTTCTGGTTGGCTTCAGATTTTCAGCACTGTTGTGTTTCACTGTGTTAATCCCAATTTGAGAAAATTTTATTTATGGATCTTTTGTCAACTGAATAAAGTCATTCCTGATTTAGGTTTACAAGAGATTAACTCAAGAAAGATTCTTGTGATCAACTTGAAACTTTTAACTCTGGCGTGTGTCCTATTTAATAGAAGGTTCAGTGTTACAGGAGTATGTAAGTGCCAATTTTATTTTTAAAATAGTCTGGAATTTTTTTTTTAAATAACCTGAGACTGCCTCTTTTTATATGACTCAAACATCCCTCATATTAGAGGGATGATTTAAAATAATTTTAAGTCACACTGATTCAAGTTTGCCAACTTAATAATAGACAGTACTGTAAAAAACATGAATTATTGATTTCTCTGCAATAACTTGAGGATGCCTTTTCTGTTCAGCTTTAAAATTTCAAAACATACATACAGTGGTACCTCGGTTTACGATGGTCCCCAAAATCGCCATTTTATGTAAGTTTATTTTTTTAAATGCTTTTGTAAGTGTATTTTTGGGGGTCTAAAAGGACTAGTCGATTTTACATTATTCCTTATGGGGATAAATTCGTTTGGTAATGGCACTTGAACAGCATTCTGGAACAAAAAAATATCGTAAACCGAGGTACCACTGTATTTTACTTAAAGGAATGATCGGGATGGTCTTGGGCGATGTAGGTACAGTCATACCTCATGTTACGATGCTGTCAGCTTACGATATTTTCGAGTAACGATATTTATAACGTAAAAAAAATAATTGTGAGTAACGATGTTTGCTTCGAGTAACGACATTCGTACCGGACGTGTCCGCGTGGCGCCCAGCTGAGTGCGCACTCCAGGGAGCGTCAGTGTGCTATTGTTTACAAGCGAGAGCGACCACCCACCCACACCCACGCATTCATACCAGTATATTGTCATTATTCCACTGTTTTTAGTGCTTGCAACTGCTAAATAAGCTACCATGGGTCCAAGGAAAGATCCTAGTGGTAAGCCTGTGGCAAAGAGGAGAAGGAGGAGGTGGAACAGAGATGGAAGAAGGTGCCTTCTTCAGTGATTAAGGAGATTTGTGGAATGTGGAGCAAGGTGCAAGCATTTATGGATGAATATCACCCTAACCATGCTGTTGCAGGCCATTCTGGCAACCTGTACAATGACACTGTGGTGTCCCACTTCAGGGATGTTTTAAAGAATCGTCAGACACAGAGCTCCCTGGACAGATTTATTGTTAGAAAGAGGTCCAGTGACTCTCAAGCTGGTCCTAGTGGCATTAAAAGAAAAAGGGAAGTAACCCAAGAAAAGAACTTGGTACCTGCAGTGTTAACCCTTTCAGGGTCCAAGGGGGGTCTCCGAAACTCGTTCTCAGGGTCCAAGAATTTAAAAAAAAAAAAAAAAATTATTTTTTCTTATGAAATGATAGAGAATCTTTTTCCGATGATAACGCCACAAAAATTATGAAATTTGATCGAAAACTAACAGAATTATGCTTTCGCGAAGTTAGCGGCAGCCATGACACTTACGCATCGGCGATTTCGCCCACTTTGAGCCCTATTTTCGGCAAATTCCAATGTTTCAGGCAACTAAAATTATAGCTATTTCGCTAGAACTCCATTTCTTCTATCGATTGACTACACGACTACACGAAACCGCCTATTTACCTATTACAACTACCCAAAATTGTGGTCAGAAAATGGCAATTTGGCCAATTTCACACAAATTTCAAACGATGCCAATTTCAAAATAGGGTCCAGAATAAACAAGGCAGACATTCCTGGCACTAAAATAACGTCTTATCTGTTCATTAGTCACGTTTCCAGGCCCCTCTTACATTACTTTTGCTTTTCATTTTGAATTTTTATTCTCACAAAAAATAGAAAATTTACTGTTATGTATACAACTGCATCATTGTATAAATGGTATAAATAATATTAGAGCACTTGTGCATGAATATTAGACTCGCCAGTTGATGTGTATTGGATGCATGGTGTGATTTGTTTACTCTTGAACATCGTCAAAAATCGAACATTTTCGCTACTTTGAGCTCAATTTCAAGGTACTTGTCTTTGTCAAATCAATCAAAATCATCTCTATTTCTGTAATATATCTTCCAGTCTATCAAATGAGACCAAGAAAAAGAGAATACATCAATAAATACCATACGAAAATAGACTGCAAAGTCGCTGTTTTAAACCAAAAAAACGGTCAGTTTTTTTTTCCTCATTATGCACTGTGTGGTGCAGGAATTTTTTTATACTGTGCACACTGACCGCACAGACCCATTCTATCACATCTAGGCCTAACAGCCTGTTTCTGCTTGATTTGAGGGCGCTAGAATTTAGGCGTACTAGTACGTCAATAACCCCAGGGCGTAAGCCGTACTAGTACGTCAATAACCCTGAAAGGGTTAATGGAAGGGGATTCCCCTTCCAAACACTAGCATACTACTCCACCTTCTCCCCTCCTCCCGTCCTCCACACATCAACAACTCTTCAATAAATGTAAGTGACATGTTATTGTACAATATTTACATGTGTATTAAGTTATTCTTCATTAAATTGTGTATTATTTAATGTCAAAAAGTTCTAAAAAATATTTTATTTAACTACTTTTGGAAGTCTTGGACGGATTAAATTTATTTCCATTATTTCTTATGGGGAAAATTGATTCGAGTAACGATTGTTTCGCCTTAAGATATGCCCTCTCTGACGGATTAATATCGTAAGTCGAGGTACCACTGTACCAATATGCCAGTTGTATTGAAGCAATTTTAATATTTGCTTTTATGTGATAACTTTTCAAAGCCCATACTGGTAGGCTTAAACACTTCAAATGCTGATGTACTGTATGTTAATTAAAGGAAGGTTTGGATTATTATAGTTCCTGACCCTCTTGAGGGTGTTGATCCACAATTCCTGTGCCATTTGAGGATGTCAGAGTCCTGTTGAAGTGTGAGCAGTTACATCTGTGAAGGGACTGAGGTAAGCTGGACAATCAGATTTGAGTTCTAGGGCTGAAAAGTACAACACCTACATTCTGAAAGATGGGTAAAGATGAAGAGTAAGACACATGTGCAACAGTTGGGTATCTTTATTTTTTGACTGAAACATTTTGCCTAAATGGTAGGCTTCTTCAGTCAAATACAGAAGCTATGGTGTTGAACTCTTCAGGCTGAGGGACTGACCACCTCAAGCTATTTCTCCAATGTTGATGGACTGATTACATCATCTTTACCTCACTACTAACCCAATTGCCTCCAATTTATCCCCCTCTGTATTTGACTGAAAAAGTCTACCATGCAGGCAAAATGTTTCAATAAAAAATTAAGAGACCCAACTGTTTCATACATGTCATACTCTTCAATGAGTTGGCATAATACAGTGGTACCTCGGTTAGCGATATTAACCCTTTGACTGTCGGAGGGCCCTCTCTGAAACTGTCATTCTATGTCGGGAAATATTCGAAAAAAAAAAATTATTTTTTCTTATCAAAATGTTACGATTATTTTTCTGATTGTTTAAATCCCCCCCAAAACATTTTGTGATCAGTACTTACCGAGATATAGAGGTGTAAAGTTGGAAAAAAATGAGCCATGTATGGCAACAGCGGCGAATGCCGCTCACCCGGTAAACTTTGGTTTACTTCCTTTCGTAGGTTTCTTGTTTTTTTCACTATTTTATTTTTTTACATAACTTATGTGGCCTGTGAGACCAAAGTAAGGTGCAATGTATATATATACACTCGTTGTATGCAACACAATAATCGCACAAAAATTAGTATCATTATATTCTTTACAAAACTTGTTTACACCAACCAACAATAAAAAAAATTATTTATTACTATTGTTCTATAATATATATACACATATATAATGACTAGACACTTTCCATCAACTGCAATTAGCACTTCAAAGCTCCAAGCTATGTGTGTGTGTGTGTGTGTGTGTACTCACCTAATTGTACTCACCTAATTGTGGTTGCAGGGGTCGAGACTCAGCTCCTGGCCCTGCCTCTCCGCTGTCCGCTACTGGGTCTCTGCTCTCCCTGCTCCATGAGCTTTATCATACCTTGTCTTAAAACTATGTATGGTTCCTGCCTCCACTGTATCGTTCGCTAGACTATTCCACTTCCTAACTACTCTATGGCTGAAGAAGTGCTTCCTAACATCCCTTTGACTCATCCGAGTCTTCAGCTTCCAGTTGTGTCCCCTTGTTTCTGTATTCCCTCTCTGGAACATCCTGTCACTATCTACCTTGTCGATTCCCTGCAGTATTTTGTATGTCGTTATCATGTCTCCTCTAACCCTTCTTTTAATGCCACTAGGACCAGCTTGAGAGTCACTGGACCCCTCTCTCACAAAAAAACTGTCCAGGGAGCATGCCTGCATGCTACACTCCCTCCATGCCTGCTACACTCCCTGCATGCCTGCTACACTCCCTGCATGCCTGCTACACTCCCTGCATGCCTGCTACACTCCCTGCATGCCTGCTACACTCCCTGCATGCCTGCTACACTCCCTGCATGCCTGCTACATTCCCTGCATGCCTGCTACACTCCCTGCATGCCTGCTACACTCCCTGCATGCCTGCTACACTCCTTGCATGCGTGCTACACTCCCTGCATGCCTGCTACACTCCCTGCATGCCTGCTACACTCCCTGCATGCCTGCTACACTCCCTGCATGCGTGCTACACTCCCTGCATGCCTGCTACGCTCCCTGCATGAATGATACACACACTGCATGAATGCTACACTCCCTGCATGAATGCTACACTCCCTGCGTGTGTGTGCGTGTGTGTACTCACCTATTTGTACTCACCTATTTGTGGTTGCAGGGGTCGAGTCATAGCTCCTGGCACCGCCTCTTCACTGATTGCTACTAGGTCCTCTCTCTCCCTGCTCCATGAGCTTTATCAAACCTAGTCTTAAAACTATGTATGGTTCCTGCCACCACTATGTCGCTTTCTAGGCTATTCCACTTCCTGACAACTCTATGACTGAAGAAATACATTACCTTTACGAGGTCCCAATCACCCTTTTATGATTTTTTTTCATAGGGAGTCTTCAACCCAATTGTGACCCCTTGTTTCTGTGTCCCCTCTCTGGAACATCTTGTCTCTGTCCACCTTATCTATTCCTCGCATTATTTTATATGTCATTATCATGTCTCCATTAACCCTCCTGTCCTCTAGTGTCGTCAGGCCGATTTCCCTTAACCTTTCTTCGTAGGACAATCCCCTTAGCTCTGGGACTAGTCTTGTTGCAAATCTTTGCACTTTCTCTAATTTCTTGACGTGCTTGATCAGGTGTGGGTTCCAAACTGGTGCTGCATACTCCAGTATGGGCCTGACGTATATGGTGTACAGAGTCTTGAATGATTCCTTAGTGAGGTATTGGAACGCTATTCTTAGGTTTGCCAGCCGCCCGGATGCTGCAGCAGTTATCTGATTGATGTGTGCCTCAGGAGATGTGCTCGGTATTATACTCACCCCAAGATCTTTTTCTTTGAGTGAGGTTTGCAGTCTTTGGCCACCTAGACTATACTCTGTCTGCGGTCTTCTTTGCCTTTCCCCGATATTCATGACTTTACATTTGGCAGGGTTAAATTCAAGGAGCCAGTTACTGGACCAGGCTTGTAGCCTGTCCAGGTCTCTTTGTAGTCCTGCCTGATCCTCGACTGATTTGATTCTTCTCATTAACTTCACATCATCTGCAAACAGGGACACTTCTGAGTCTATCCCTTCCGTTATGTCATTCACATATACCAAAAACAGTACAGGTCCTAGGACTGACCCTTGTGGAACTCCACTCGTCACAGGTGCCCACTCTGACACCTCGTCACGTACCATGACTCGTTGTTGCCTCCCTGTCAGATATTCTCTGATCCATTGCAGTGCTTGCTTTTCCTGTTATGTGTGCCTGATCCTCTAGCTTTTGCATTAACCTCTTGTGAGGAACTGTGTCGAACGCCTTCTTGCAGTCCAAAAAAATGCAGTCTATCCACCCCTCTCTCTCGTGTCTTACTTCTGTTACCTTGTCATAAAACTCCAGTAGGTTTGTGACACAGGATTTTCCTTCCCTGAAACCGTGCTGGTTGTCGTTTATAAGCTTGTGTCTTTCTAGGTGCTCCACCACTCTCCTCCTGATGATCTTCTCCATGACTTTGCATACTATACACGTCAGTGACACAGGTCTGTAGTGTAATGCCTCGTGTCTGTCTCCTTTCTTAAAAATTGGGACTACATTTGCCATCTTCCACGCCTCAGGTAGTTGCCCAGTTTCAATGGATGTGTTGAAGATTTGTGTTAGTGGCACACACAACATCTCTGCTCCCTCTCTAAGGACCCACGGAGAAATGCTGTACGGTCCCACAGCTTTTGAGGTATCGAGTTCACATAGCAGCTTCTTCACCTCCTCCTCGGTTGTGTGTATTTCATCCAGCACTTGTTGGTATACCTCCCTATTCTGAATTCCTGGAGTCCTTCCTGTCTCCTGTGTAAATACTTCTTTAAATCTCATGTTGAGCTCCTCACATACCTCTTGGTCGTTTCTTGTGAACTCCCCACCTTCCTTCCTCAGCCTGATTACCTGGTCCTTGACTGTTGTTTTCCTCCTGATGTGGCTATACAACAGCTTCGGGTCAGACTTGACTTTTGATGCTATATCATTTTCATATTGTCGCTGAGCCTCCCTTCTTACCTGTGCATATTCGTTTCTGGCTCTTCGGCTACTCTCTTTATTTTCCTGGGTCCTTTGTCTTCTGTACTTTTTCCATTCTCTATTACACTTAGTTTTTGCCTCCCTACACCTCTGGGTGAATCAAGGACTCGTTCTGGTCTTCCCATTACTTCTGTTTCCCTTGGGGACAAACCTCTCCTCTGCCTCTTTCCATTTGGTTGTCACATATTCCATCATTTCTTTTACTGGTTTTCCTGCCAATTCTCTCTCCCACTGAACGTCTTGTAGGAAGTTCCTCATGCCTGTGTAGTCCCCCCTTTTGTAGTTTCGTTTCTCCCTTCCTATTCCTGCTCCCCTCTCCACTTGTAGCTCAACTATATAATCAAAACACAGAACCAAATGATCACTAGCTCCAAGGGGCCTTTCATACGGCAGCGGCAGCGGCAGCGGCAACGACAGTGGCACCCAAGCTCTGTTATTTTCTTCTCCAGCCAGAACCCACCAACGCTTCTATGATGGCCTAACTGCAGAACTGCTGCACTAACGCACCTAGACCCCAGAATGACTCAAGAAAACCAACAGTAAGACCACCTACTCGAAAAATTATCGATCCAAGTGGAGAGTGCCAGCAAACCCAAAACACAGCCCGCTGCCAGACGAGCACCCACAACAAGCTCTGAGCAACTTTAGCTTCTACATCCTATCTACAACATCCCCTGTACTACTATGAGACCTAATAACAGAAGAAGCAGCAATAAGAACAGCAAGAAATCACCAAGATCTCGACTATTTCATTTGCCTACCCAGCAGGACGCCGGTGCATCACCCACCCACCCCACCACCACCCCAGGCAACATGTCAACAAACACAATGGCTGACTCTCCCTCTCCTCACCCTACTCAACCACCACCCATGACGACGGGACAGCAACAACACCAATCATGACTGAATCTCCCTCAAACAACACTGCCTTCAAAGGATTTGACCCATCTGAATTGATCTCAGGTATGACAAATGATCCTGTCACTCTTAAGTCATACATCACCACCTTAACTGAGGAAAACAGGAATCTTCGTACAACACTATCTAAGCATGAAACAAAGTTAGCCCACCTAGA